>JAUZNK010029340.1:0-19084 GCA_035046665.1 Euphysa ruthae
AATATGTATGTTGAATATATGTGGAATACATAATGAAATGAGAAAAGCAACAGTACATTCAAAAAATTGCAATAAACGAGGCGATACTCAAGAATTATTGTTAGAAAATTAGTAGGGTACCTGAGGAAGAGTGTGTGTATGCCGTTTCGCCATCTTCAGGCAAAGATTCGTATCCATCAACAGAAGCTGATCCTTCCAGATCATCGTCAGTTAAAGGAAGAGTAAAACTATCTGGATATGTACAGGTATCTGGTATCGTACTTTCAGAAAGCTCAACGGAACAGTCCAAACAAAAACAGGGTGTGGTATGCATACCATGCATGCCATGCATACCATGATTGATCGATAATTTGTTCATATAATTATTAGCTGGTACTTTATGACCGTAGTTATTATGTTGTGATTTACTGTTATCGGCTATCTCATTGTATGGCCTATTGTAATGGCTATTGGGATTAACACCCGAATGTATTTCATTTAAGAGGTTGTTAAGGTACTCTTTTTCCTGGTTGCTGGCTCCTAACTCCCTTGCAATCTTATCTAAACTAGTTTCTAACGACACTTTTGCTTGTTGTAGCTCCCGAATAAAATTTCTCATGCTTCGTTGTGTTTGTTCCTCACGTTTGTAAGCTCTTTGAAATGAGATAAGTTCTTGTCTCAATTCTTTTACGACTAATTGTAAATATTGATTTTGTTTTTCTAATTTTATTTTCGAAGCTTTGTACTCTTCGATCATGAGGTCACGTGTTTCAATATGTACACTATTTAAGTCGTTTGCTTCCAATTTCAACTTTTCGTAATCCTGTGATAATTTCTGGATGACTTCATTTCGTTCTTGTAACTCCGTGTCTCTCTGATTTAAAAAGTAAGAGAGCTCTTCTAGTTTTGCGTTAGCTTTAGTTAATGAAGTTTTTAATTCACTCTCCTTTTTGAGAAACTCTGATTTTACCTCGAAAGGATTGTTACCAGAAGAGCCGCCCAAACTCTTATTATCACAACCACTGCAACTACTAGCACTGTTTGTGTTGCCGTAACTTTTTTCAGTTTGGTAATCTTCGTCACTTTCTGGTTTTTTCTGAACAGTCTTTTGATCCAACAATTTGTTACATTTTTTCGAATGCTCGCGCATGAATGTCGGTTTAGTAGTAACTATTGATAAATTAGATCTTGCTTCTCGTAGTACAGTTTCCATATTATCATTCATATCTTTGACTAACTTAATTGTTTTTAGATGATCTTTATCAACTGCTATACGTTCTGATAACTCGTTTAAATCTGTTACACTTATTGCTTTGGTAAGTTCTAGAATACTAACAGCGCGTTCCATTCCAGCTTTATCATATTTAAAGGAATCTCTTACTCGTCTTAAGACTCTCTTAGGGCTCGATTGTCCAGAATGGGATAATTCATTGTTATTTTCATCTACATCATCTGCTTTACCTTTTAAGCAATTCAACAGAACTTCTAATCTTTGATTTGTAAAACTCATATGATCTATCATATATTGTCTCTGTTTACCCAATGCCGTCACTCGCTCAGTCAATTCATCAGGTTGCTGGGGCGTTCCCATGTCACAACTACGAAGATTGTTTAATAAATTTATGTCTCTTATAACATTGTCTATCGTATCAACTTGGCTAGAAAGATTTTTATTAACAACTGATTTTTCCATATGTCCATCACTAACAATGTTTTGAGTAGTCTGAATGAGATTTTTTGCAGATTGTAAGGAATCAATGATCTTCTTTATTTTCACAGAATTTACTATACTAGAGCTTTCAGGAATACAAAAAGCTTGTAAGAATGATTTTATTTCAGAAAAAAAAGTTTTGTTCAAAGAACTATTGGTTATAACATTAGTTTCTGGAATTACCTTTAAGGTTTTCTGTTGTTTTTTCATTATGTTAAGTTTTCGTTTAAGAGAATAATTACATTGTCTTAACCTGTTCATCTTTCGCTGAAGACTTTTATACTTCAAATTAACAAGGTTTACTTTTTGTGTGCTTTCTGTATTATCTTCTTGAACAATTTTCTCCTCTAAGCGACGTTTCACATCTTTCAAAAGGTTATTCAACCGTAATGCATTAGACTCAGTATTTGTTTTCAATGCCGCTAACCCCAGTTTACTTTTTTTCAAGTCACTTTTTATTACTGATGGAACAAAATCACTACAATCACCTTCTGTGCTGTAACATGAATCTCTGTCTTCCTCTTGACTATCAATAAATTGTAACAATTTACTTATAAACTCTTCGTACTGACAGCATTCTCTGGCGTTATCATTTAAACACAGGATGAGACCATCAAACGAAGCATCTGCTTCGTCATTGGTTTGTTTTAAATATTTATCTAAATCAAGTTGGCTTTTATACTCAATACTTTGGATGCTATTTACATGAAAATTAAGGTTTGAATATGGCATTTTAAGATTTAATTTGCTACATTTTAATAATTCTTTGCGATGATGAAAAAATTTTATGAGAAGCTTTTCGTACGAAGTTAATAAAGAAAGTTTCTTATTTGTCATTTCTTCGTCTTTTGTAGCATTTGCTAATAACTTGTTATAATTTAACTCAATATCTTTATATTTTTCCTGTAAATTTCTAATTGAATCTTCTAAAGAGCTGTTTTCATTTTTCAGTTTAGCATTTTTTTTATTTAAATCGTCCAGGTATTCATTAGTTTCGTTTTCGTTTTGTTTAACTTTAATAAGGTCATTTTTTAACTTTTGCTTCTCAGATTTTAAAGAGAATACTTGATCGTCAAGATCTTTATTGCCAGTTTCAATAGATTTAATTACACGCCTCATTTTTAATCGCTCTTGCTCATTATCTTGTACAGTGTTCTTTAAGTCTTCGTTTTCCCGTATGCTAATATTTATCTCCCGTGTTTGATCTTGATATTCGCGTTTAATTTTTACAAGCTCATGTTGTAGATTCTCATGTTTTATTTGCAAGTCGTGAAGGTCCGAAGAACAACTGTTTGTTTTTTCTAATTGATCTTGTAACTCATTATAGATTTGATCTCTTTCTGCGAATACAGTCTGCAATTTATCTTTTAGATTATCATTTTCACCGTTTAAACTACTGCAATAATCGGTAACAGTATCCTGACCACCTCTCAGCTCTGAAACCTCTTGGATCAGTAATTTACGTTCGTTATCAAGATTACTTAAGCGAATATTCTTCGAATTTAATTCATCTATGGTTTGTTGATGCTGATTTTCAATCTGTTCTATTCTTGTTTTGAAATAATCACGTTCTTCGGTGGTGGTATCGATTACTTCAGCGTACCGTTTTATTTGTTCTTCTAAATCGTTCATTGAGTCTTTCAGTTCTAAATTTTCATTATTTTTAGTGTTTACTTCTTTATAAGTTTTATCAAGTCCATTTGATATAATATTAATCATTTTCTTCATTCCTTGAAAACCGCAGTGAATATTATTTCCATCAAATGTGTCTTCCTTGTCTTGTACTCCTTTGTAAAGAACGCTTTTTCTTAAATAAGAGAAAATTTCATTCATCTCTTCAATTCCGTTATCTTTACTTTTAATTTGATTTTCGAGGAATATTTCTTTTTCCTTTTCAATGTTTTTTATTCTATCTTTTTGGGTCTCAATGATACATCGACATTCCTTCAGTTCGTTTTTAAGAGTTTCAACGAGGCCTTGGGATATTGCATCAACCATATTTTGGCTTTTTTCCGCCAGATTGCTACTTTTTTGATTTTCATCGACCGCGAAAAGATCATCAACAATTATCATTCTATCGATTCGATTAACTTCTTTTTCAATTTTATTGCGTATCATTTTTATATCGATGTTAGGTTCCGATGTCATAGCAACAATATCCTTCAACGACTTTAGATTATCTTTGGCATTGTTTCTAAAATGATAATGGAAGAAATATATTTATTAACGACTGTTATATTAATGTTAATCCGCTTTTCAGATCTGGAGAGCGACGAGTTAAATTATATCAATCTGAGTAGTAATCCATTTAGCCCAGAAGCCTCCACCGATTAAATTTTTTATCTGAAATATTATTTTAAAAATTTAATTAAAAATTAAGAACTTTTAAATCAACACTCTAATGTTAGTAACTTCTAACATGACTATCACGCCCCTAATTGAAGAGTTTTACACGCTAACAAATTAATACTCAACTCAGTGACTTTTCAGTTACTACTGGACCTATACTTGATTCAAAACTTACAGCAAGTGATTATTTTTGCTCTGTAAAACATATTAGAGGGAAATTTATTGCACCGATTCTCGCTAATTTCAACAGTTTTATTTGACATGATCAAGTGTTGACATGTTTTTTAAATCTGTTTTGACTCATGAGGAAATATGTCACTTTTAGACCTTAATTATTATTGGCTCTGTTTTGATTTCAACATTCATATTTAAAAAAAAATCAAACAAAAGCGAAAGAGAAACAATGTCTATATATATATTAGGGAGTTTTCAAAGCAACATGTTATAAAACGGCTTAAAAGTAGCTACTCGATAACCAGCCAATCATAATACTGAACAGCTACAAAACAGAGTTCGGAAGTAGCTACAATTAATATGAAAGTCTTATTAAGAAACTTCAGCTGGAAGCAAAAAGGCAGTTTGTATTCCAATGCAGTCTTCCGTTAAGTGTATTACCACCCATGTCTAAATAGATTTTTTTTTTGTTAAGAAATATATTACGAATTTTGGACACAGGACGAGGACAGACATACACCCTTTAAATTCTGCTATAATATGTTGCCCGAGATTAGATGGTGGTTTGCTGGCTGATTATAATTTATTCATTTATTATTTTCTTTCTTGGACCACGTCTCTACTATAAAGTACTCTATAAAATCATCCATGGATTTAGCTGATCGCAAAATTATTAGAAAATTAATTGGCCCCCAAAATATAAACACAATCATAAGTAACACTGTATGAAATTCCAATTAAATAAGTCCACAAGATACATCTTGTGTATCCACAAGATACACCCTTGAGTTTAGTTAAAAACTGATTAAATTTATTTATATGGAAACTTTTAATTTTAACTCATATTAATGGTTTACCTGAAACCCAAAATACAAATTTTATAGCTATCAAATTAGATGTTCAGCTGTTTAATGTAAGTTATAGAATTGAATGAGAAAGTGCATAACCACAAGACTATTTTATTATTATGTTTTAAAATTGCATGAATAGTAAAAAACATTTTAAATCTCCGTGAAAATAATTCTTATCCAGACAATTTAAGCTGTCCAGTTCGATATAAGAATCGTGTATATTTTGAAGAAGACGGATAAATGTACCAGTTGCAAAAATGATATAGCTGCACTAAAATTAAAAGACAAAAAACAAAAAGTGTCTATTTGTTTATCTAAACACCAGTAAACACCCCTGCGAGTAAACACCCCTGCGAGTAAGCACCCCTGCGAGTAAACACCCCTGCGAGTAAAAACCCCGGCGAGTAAACACCCTTGCGAGTAAAATATTTGCCTGACCAAATTTCTTTTGTTTTCTTGATCAAAAAATTCAGATAATTTATATAGCGTGAACATTATAAATAAAAAAATAATATAGACATGATGTGTTTAAAAAACCGTTAGAGGTTTATTTTTTCAAAAAAAAAAACTAGCTGTTTTTGAAAAAAGCTATAAATAAATAAGAATATATTAATATATAAATAAAAATAATATAAATAATAATAATGATAAACATAACATGTAAATTAGAATGTATTAAAACTACAATAGAATTCAAAGATATGATAACCCTTGATATCGTTCCTGAGATATTATTTGGAAGTAAAAAATGTAAGATTTAATAAAGTGATTTCATAAAGCACATGTTTTAAAAAAAAGCGTAATAACAACTTACTTGGTTCCAACTTATTATTATTTTTTTTTTTTTAACGTGGGCCAAAAAACAGTTTTCGAACTAATTTATTACAGAAGGGGCACAGGTTTGGTTGTAATATACTTAAAGATCCTATTTGAGCTGAAGGTAAGAAAATCATTGATTCCCGAAGCGGGTTCGAACCCGCAGCTCTATGATACGGAGGCCAATGACTTATCCGCTCGGCCAGACAACTTAAATTGTATAAAATGTAATTAAGGTAATTAAGGTAATTAATTAACACAAAGCCAATCTCCTTTAATTTTCTCCAAACGATAAATCGATAATATCATTACAATGGAAGAAAGTTCAACATATCACTAAAAAAAATATAGAATATTTATATAAAATGTTTCATTCCTTTTTAAATCAATTTTAAATCTGTATGTAATTAAGGAAGTGTCTATCATTTTTAGTTTTTAAGAACTTTGTGGACTCTTGTTTAATTAGTGGAAAAAGTAAATCCGTACTGCTTTGCTGACTATGCAAGGTAACCCGAACAGCTTTGCTTACTAAGCAAAGTAAACCCGTCAAGCTTTGCTGACTAAAAAAAGCTTGTCTCAAGCGAACATAAGATATAAGCCAAGCCATCTTTCATCTCATAAAAAACTTTAATAAAAAAAAATAAATAATGAAAGTCGTCAATAATGCAATTTGCGCATATTTCGGAAAATAAGGGAAAAATATTGGAAAATTTCACATTAGCTTTGCGGTAAAATCGTTAATCGAAAAACCATTATCACGATAATGATAAATAAAAAATATATTAATTCATGACATTGCAATACGCTATTGTTCTTTAAGCGTTCTATTTGAGCTTTTCTGCTACCTTGGGCCGTATTTGAGATTTTCTGCTACCTTGGGCCGTATTCCTTACTTTTTCAACAGTCAATGTTAAAATGGGTTACCAAATGCTTTTACATCATATCATCAGAAAATCTAATTTGTAAGAAATTAAAGATTTGTAAGTCAAAAAAATTAAACACAGTAAAAAACTTCGATTAAAAAAAAGGTTTTCTTTTAAAAAGTTAAAAAATTAAGATACTTTTTCGAAAAATTTTAAACCCTTTGCATAAACATTAGTCACAACAACACATTTAGTTGAAATTTAATTGATCGGTCGATATATAAAATAGATGTTTCCTTACTTGTAAGCTCGGTCTCCTCTTATGATCTTGTCCTCTAAATCTTGGATCATTGTAGATAGTGAATTATTACATATAGCAAGCTCTTCAATCTCCGTTACACTTGAATCAATTGCATTTCCGAACTGATTTCTCATTTTTGATATCGAAGCTTCCATATCATGATAATGATCGTTGACCCGTGTACTTTCGTGAGAAGCACGTTTTAAAGATAAGCGTAAATTTTCGGTTTCCTTGCATTTTGCTAGCCATCGAGTCTCAAAATTCTGCAAAAGCTTTTCAGTTTTTTCCAAGTCCTGTTTTTCTAAAATAAGACGACTTGAATCATTAGAAAAATGAGAAAAACGAAATACTATGCTCTAATTCCCATAGGTAAATAATGAATATTTATATTCTTTAGATATAATGCCATATATGTGTTAACTAAGCGACATTGAAAGCTTGCAAGTGTATTGCAATCGTCAACAAAATGCGAGGAGTGAAATTTCACTGTGAATTAGTTTCCTGTGTTGCAAAATCAAGATTATTTTTTTGCCTAATTCATTTTTTAAATATTTGCTTTTTTTTTCAGTTTGTTTGTTTCTTAGGTCAATCCCAGCCGAGCTCTGGAATTTCTTTATTTTTTCGCCTGCTGAGCCGTAGGTTTCTTATTGTTAGGTTCTTATAAAAAAAATAGTTATTGTATTTAGTATATACATGATGGTAAAAAAGTAGAAAGGTTTGATAAAGTGTAATGTGTTAGATAGTTAGAAAAAAATTTGACGTTATTCTAATGGATCTGTGTTAACGAAAACAAACATTAAAGTTGAGTGATCTTTAGGCTGATATCTACACTATCATACTAACATACAGAAAAGTATTCAATAAAGATAGTAGTTGCCCAGATCAACTAGATTTTGGTTGCGCTAACAATAGAATTAGCAAAATTCTTGCAATGTTAAATTTCAGGTAAAAAAGAAGTGCACAAATGCTGAAATAGGTATTTTGTAATTATACCAACCTGAGAAAAAAAAACTTTAAAAATGCTCATGATAGCTTTTTAAAGAACTAATAAATTAATTTTACACTTCAAAAAAATATTTATATACATTTTTAAAAAAATATTTATATACATTTTTAAAAAGATATTTATATACATATACATTTAAAAAAATATCTCAACCAACTTACATTCAGTAAAGTTTTTACAATTTTGTAATATAAAAATGTTTTTCACTGAACCGGATTTCCCATTTATTTTTCTGAAATGAGGATACATGGGACGGCAGATATTTCTTAAATACCTTAGCAACATCAGAAGCTTGAGGTTGTCATAGTTTCTTGATTTAAATTATTTGTATTAGTTAAAAAAATTTTAAACTGGACAAATTCATTCTTTATCGATTGTTTAATGGTTCCTAATTATATGAAAATACTTTGAATACTGCTTTTTAATATTTTAGTCGAAATGCAGTAAAAAATTGAAGTCAGTAATTTAAAAAATGACGTTAATAATCATATTTTAGCAAAAAAGCGGCCGTATTTTGTTCGTCTTTTCACTGACTTGAATAAAAAACTCAAAAACGGTATACTCTTGTGAAAGGTGTATATAAAATTTAGGCATAAATGAAATAATAAACACTTGGGGTTGTCCGAAATGCTTTATTTATAATTTTATAATTGAGATCATTTTTTAAAAAGCAAAAATTGGAAAAGTTTTAACAACTGATAGATGCTAAATAAATCTCGCTGTGTATAAAAAATTTCATGGGCAAAGTAGTGGCTGAAAAGCTCTTATTAGTATTCTAAACAAAATTCACGTACAAAAGATATTCAAAAGGTACGTAAGGCCACGCATAATGCCACATTCGAATTCCTGTGTTGCAATTTACAATCATTCTAGTATTATAGAAAACCATGGTCCATTCAGAATAAAGGTGCCCTAGCAATAACAGGTGGCAAGGGAAATAAAAAGCTATAATAGAGGCTCATAATTTAAAGTGTTTGAAATTAACGAAACATACATTAGATTTTTTATTTTTTAATAACAACTCAAATTTTCTTATGAATTAATTAAAATACAAACATATGATTTTCATACTTACCGATACCTGTAATTTTTTCCTGATGTTTCTCATAATTCGTTTTAATATCTGACTCCAGTTTGTTGATAACCATAGAAATGTTTTGTATCGTACTCTGTAACAAATTCAAATGCTCCTCGTCATTCAATAGCCAAGATTCATCGACTTTGTTGGCAAAGTATTCATCGTTTTCGTGGAAACCATTATGTTCGTCCAGCATTGTATTTTCCTCCTAGGGCCAATTTACATTATGATATATAAATGTGTGCAGGAAATTTTAATACATAGTTTATGCATACGGATTTTGGGTAACCCTCTGATTAAGGAAATATTAGGTACAATGCGAAATTATTAAAAACCGTTCCTTCATGAAAATAAAACTAAATAAATTGGCAAAAACTTGTTATATTAAAAAAAATGTCCATAAAAATTTACATTTTTGCAAGATGTAGCACAAGTTAAAAGAGTTTTTTTTTTTGCTCTGAAAACGCCTCAATATCGAGACCTTGTGAAATGTTTAATATGGCGCTTTAACGAGAATAAAACTTAGGTGAGAGAGAACCTTTTAAAATTAGCTCGATCGCGTAGAAAAAAATTTTTGTCCACCCAAATTTTCTTAGTCGCAAAATTCATTCACTTGAGATATATAAACTTTCATAAAAGATAAGTTAGATTTGAAGAAGTATTAAAATATGTGTAAGGCTGACGCTGGAAAACCCAAAATACCACCGCTTGGTTATTAACTAAACCTAAGTAATATAAAAAGGAAAAAAAAAATTATGCTAAAAAATTTCCCATAGTTATGTTATAATAGCCGAGGCTGCTAATTCTTTAAATTTAAAGGGCACCATTGCGATGAGTTTCAAGGAGCGGAAAGGTAAGAAAAATATTTTTAGGGAAAATACGAGGTTCAGCATAATTATACATAAAACTAAAACCAATTTTTAATAAAGTATCTAATACACTGAAATTAAATCTGAATAACAGACTCCAGAAGATGTTTATAACTTATTTAAGCAGATGTCTTAGACGTCGTCAGCACAGCGATTTTTTTTTAATAATTTATGGTTTTTGTTAACATAGAAAGAATTTCCTTATACAAAAATAGATACTTAAGATCTGTTAATATTATGTGAAAAGCCCTGTAAATTGGGATAACCCGATTTGAAGAGACATTTCTCGGCTTGCATTCGTATAAGAAATTTTACCGTTTGTAACGGCAATAAAGGGTGATTTCATTGTAACAAATCTCTTTAAAATGATAATAGTTTGATTTCTGTCATATCCCAAGAGAGAAGCTTTCACGAAAATAGTGTTTAATTTTGTGACGTATTGTGGAACATTGTGGGGTTTGCGGCAGGTAGTGGTGTTTGCTAGTAAAATATAGTGTGACAGCAACATCAACTATAGTCTACTGATGTTCGTGAAATAAAAGAGAAATAATGAAGAAAAGTAAGCATCTTACTAACATCCGGAATATCTTTAAAGATGTTTAGTTTTTACATATTTAAACTTTCTTGAATTTTTATTTTTTAGTTTTATTTTTTTTTTTTAAGAAAACTTTTCACTTTTTTTATTTATTTGGAGGCCTCTCCTAAATGTTAACTATAAAAGATATTAAATTTTTCTAAAATGAAACATTATCGAAGCGATGAGTCAAGAATTTTAGTCGCATTATGGCGAGATCTCTTTTCTCGTTTCTCTTAAGCCAATTATTATAAATAACTACAATAATCGCAGGAATGGATGTGATTAGGGAGATTAGACGAATTATTATTATACTATTGAGGAAAACCGTAAAATGGACCAAACGTCTATTTGCATGGATTTTAGCTGACTCAGCTAAATGCTTTTATTGTATACTATTTGACAAAAAAAGTAGATAAAAATGCTATACCATTATTATACTTCACAAAATTGTTAATCAAAGAATTACTTTCAGAAGCTGAAAACATTCCTGATGAATTTTTATTCTATAAAATTAGAAAACCTAATGCAACATTAGTGAAATCATTACGTATGGAGTAATGTTGACAGGAATTGCTCAATTTATAGTACACCAAAATACAGGAAAGGTACAAAATATTTATGTAAACTTTGTGATTTATATCTGCGTTCTAAAGGCTAGTACCGGCTAAATAGATTTAGGTGGAGTTAAGCCTAATTCCAGTTTCCCTAACTCTCTCTTACTTCCTGCTTAAAATCGCACTATGATCAAAGATTTAGCTCTTAAAGTCGGTCATACCTAAATTTACATATCTCCTAGTATGTGTCTTATTTTGTATGTGTACTTATTTTTGTTTGTTTTAAAGATAATTGTTAATCGAAGAAGGCGTAGAAGATTAACATTTGCTAAAAATCTCAAAAACCTGTGATGACAACCGCACTTCCGGATTCGAGGAATATTTATTGAAAGAGATGTATTTGGATGTTATGCTACCTAATTTGAAAAATAGAGTAAGAATGACAGCGAGTCGTTTTTCAGGTAAGTAAAAGAATTTAATTAATTAATGTTATAATTTTATCTTTTTCTGTTTACTAGATATTGTCGGATGTCGCCCGAGTTTGATACCATACTAAAGCTGTGTGAACCGTATATTACAAAACAAACAGCAAGAATGCGAACACCAATCCCTAAAAAAGCTGGTCTTGCAGTTACATTGAGGTATTTATTTTCAGGCGAATCACAACAATCGCTTTCTTAGTCTTTTGGGATTGGAAGAAAAACGATATCGACTATAACACGGAATACCTGTGCTATAATTTGGGATGTAAAAAGTTCTGATAATTCAGAAACTTGGATCCAAAGTTAAAAACATTTTGAAGAATTATTGAATTTTCTTCATTGCTTGGGAGCTAAAGATGGGAAACACATTGCTATTGAACTCAGTACTATAACTACAAGGGATTTTTTAGCATTGTTCTTTTAGCGATATTCGATGCAAAATACTGCTTTACCTTTGTTTATATCGGGCAATATTGCAGTGGAAGCGACAGTGGAGTTAAAAATCGAGCAAGTCATATATCGCATTTGAATATACTTAAACATAAGAAATATTTCCATTAAACACGTGGTTATAGTGTCCATATCCTGGACCTTTGGACAAGGAAAAAGTAATATATATTTATAGACTTTCTAGGGGAAAAAAAAAAATTGAAAACACATTTGGCATATTTTCAGCTAGGTAGAGAATATTCCGTACACTTATCACAGCAGATGTTAAACGGTGGAACTAATTAAACAAGTCTCTATTTTTCTGCGTAATTTTCTTCAATTAACATTTTTAGCAGCGTATAATGGCTTCGTTGATTCTGAAAACGCTGATGGAACAATTTGGCTGGCAAAGTCAACACACACATCCTGCATCTGATATTTAAGCACAACCTGGTTGATTTCTTTACGGCTTTGGACATGCCGGAGAAATTTTGAGTTACAAGATTTCCAAAAGCACTTTCAGGATTTGATATTTGCCCACTGAGACCACCCTCTACGATATATCTTGATAATTTTCTTATATTTTCAAGAAATTCCATCTCTTTTTTTCAATCAGTGAATTTTGGATAACCATGTTGGCATAAATACTGAACAGTACACAGCAATAAACTGGTTATCTGTTGATATGAGGATGAATCAGTGCGTTACTACACATGCAAAAAACTGCTTATCATCAATATGTCCTTTTTTTTTAATTTAAAAACTATAAGACATTTAAGCATAAAACGAAGAAACATTTTTTAGCTTCCTGGATATAATACAAGAACCTAATATTTATAGACTATAATATTTCTTTTCTCCCTAAGGCACCACTTTTTGAATCTTTGTGCAATTTGAAGACAAGTATCCTGTTTTTATTTGTTTTTTTTTTTTGTTTTTTTTGCTATGAGGAAAATTTTTTTTGCAGAGCAAGATTCATAATTCCATTATGAGCCTTTGTTTTTTTTTTTCTCCAAGAAAATAAGTTCAGAAAAAAAGGTTCATATTTTGCCTTTATAACGGTAGATCTGTTAATTAGAATAAAAACAAATAACAAAGTCTCTGCCCCAGCACTTGGAACTTCTTACAAAAAACAACGTTTATTTGAGTACAATAATTAGAATTATATGACTTTAAAAGCGTGATATAATAAAAATAGAATTTATGAAATGTAAAAAACATTGATGTGAAACTCAGAAAGAAGGTAAGTTTTTATAATACTTGTTTTGTTTCTTAAGAAGTTCACTATATATATGTATTTTTAAGTTCGATATCATTTTTAAAAAGAAAGCTACAGTAGCTAACTCTACAATCTTGAATAACGAAATGCAGTGACAAAATATATCCTAAACATTGTTATTTAGATCTTTTTAATACAAAGCTTGATTTTAGAAGAAAAAATAATGTTCGACAGAAATATGGCTGGTCTGAGATATCGCATTTTCTTTCATAAATAACCCACTTACTTACTAGGTCCTTGGTATCTCCTAACAATATGTGCAACAAAAAGAAAGTGAATTCATGAGAATATAATATAAAGAATTTATATGAAATAAATGAGAGGACTTAATAGTCTTTTAACACGTACTCGTATGTTTCTTACACAAATGCCGTGTGCAATTTATTATATGGTATCGAAAATTAACATTGAAGGGGAAAACTAGTGAAACCATTGTAAAAAATGTTTACATAAAGAAAATTTGTCATTTTTAAGGAAAACCACAAAAACTTTTGAATGCAAGTCAATCGCTACCTAAAACAATACCGGATAGAATTATGTAGTATGACGTGCGTCAGCTAAACCAGGTTGATCGTTCCCGATTTTCTTTAACCTCAAGCTTTAAGAAAGGTTAACAATTTTTTTAAGTTTTATAAGCACGCAAATTTCTATTTTTTATTTAAATCCGTCACAAAAGAAGAAGGAGGAAAAAAAAATCCATGCGTTATTTGTCGAAATTTTCCAAGCTCAATTCGTTCTATTGTTAATAGCTTCAAAAACGTTCCTTTGAAAAATGTTTTTTACCATATTCACGCAAAAAAAAAACCCTTAATCAAATTCTATTTGAGTCTAAATTTTTTAAAACCCTACGCTGAATGAGTGCTAAAATAAAGGGCCATAAATTAACACCTGATAGAAAAAATTTCATTAAAGAAAAATTTTTTTTTTATTTCCATATGTTCTGTTTAAGGAGAATAATATATTTTGATTAAATTTAATTTAATCAAATCACTAGGTTGCATTGTATTATCCAAGTTTGTGGGAATGTTGGTGAAAACATCGTTAGAAGACTTCAAACTGCTCAATATATAATTTATCACAAATATAAAATATAAGAAAGTCAGGTTTGAAAATAAATTTCTCTGGAAAGTTAAATTTAGTTTAGTAATAATTTTGTAAATACATTTGCTAAGTTTTTATCTTAAGGTGAGATAGAACCAATTAGATCACAATGATCTTATAAAATAGTTGAAACATGAAGATATAAATAACCATCTACACTTACTTTTTTTTTAAGAAACTAGTATTGGGATACCCTAAAAATTATTTCTGACTACTGAGAACCAGTAGGCTTAGGTTTTGACACCTGTTCAAAAGTCTCTGAGCATACAATTTATAAATTTTATGTAAATTTAGTCACTTGGTTTACAGGCACAGTCACATGGTTTACCAAGAAATTGGGAAAAATGAGAGCAATGTACAAAGTTGGTACAAACAGTTGGAGATAGACGGCGTTGATGGTATAGAAATAATAAAAATATAACTAGTAGCTAGATAACTTTACACAACTTGTAAATTTTTCAGTTTATTACACTATATACAATTTTGTACCTCAAAGCAGATTTTTTTTTTTCGTTTCCTATTTCCCTGACATTTAAGAAACGGTTAAGAAACGGTTAAGAAACGGTTAAGAAACTTTCAATACTGAAATTACCAATTCCTTAAGAAACTTTTTAAAGAACTTTATCTAAATACTTAACCAGTTTTTTTTTCTATTGCCATTAGAAAGCATGAAGAGTGATATATGCTTTCCAGATAAGTCTCTCCAGCTGGTAGTCAAAGTGTTGTCCTGTCCTTTTCTTCTTTGTTGTTTTTTTTTTTTTATAACCAATAATGTCATAGTTAATGGACAGAAATTGATTAGGGATATAGTGATTCTCGGCTGGGGTTGCAATAATATCGAAATAGTTATAAATCATTTCAAAATGTATCTTTATAACCAGCCCCTATCCCAGCTGGATTAATAAAGAAAAATAAAGGTATAATAATATTAAAATCTTGCAGACCAAGATCAGGCTGTGATAAATAAAAGATCAGTGACAGATTATTTAAGGAAATTTTGAATAAGCAAATATTTTAGCGCTATATGATGAGTTGAATTTATGGTTACGGTTACACTAATAAAGAAAAAAAATTCTGATATGAAGGTTTCAAAAATGCAGCTAAAAAAAGGCAAAAAAAATTGATTTTTAGAAGAAGCATGAAATCAATTTTTTATAGCGTTATATTAATATTTATATTAATAAATATATTATATTAACATATAATATAATATATATAATATATATATAATATTTATTTAATATATTTGGAAATAATTATAAACTGGTTCAATGCCTTTGCTAAAGACAGTTATTTATATATGACTCTAAGTGTGTATTTATGTCCACATTGTATGAATGGCGAAAAAAAATTTGCACAGCATACAAAACATGTAAATAAAATTTGGTTGTTCTTTAGATTTTATGCATCATAACTATTTTCCAGGCTTTTTCAATTTAGAAGAAAAACGAAAAAACATTCCGAGTGTTGAATTTAGAAGAATGTTTAAAGACACAGTTTTTTTTTTTTTTTATAATAATAAACGAGGGTTTTTAGGAAACCAAGTTAACTTTTGGTATGATACGATGAACACTTATATTCTTTTATGAGAGATAAAGCTCTTTTTTTTTTACATTTATATTAGATTCAATTTAAAGGGTTACCATTCAGCACATGTATTTACTGACATATACCAAAATATACCCTTTCATAGATCAAAGTCTTTAGCATACACGTAACTTTAAAAGCAGTTGTAAGTTATTTCTGTATTTTTTAATAATTGTTTATGTAAAATAACTTTTCTTAAAAATATAGCAGCATGAATCTTTCTTTTGTATAACTTCATTTGAATTAGAATATTTAACATTTTTCATGTAATTTTTATTTTCCTGTTGCTCCTTACTGCTTGTTCTTAATTGTTCAAGACTGGGGGTGAATTTGGTATTTTATGTATTTTAGCTTAGTGTCATAAATAATGAAATAATACCAGAATTTGTTAAAAAAGAGAAACCCAAACTTAACAAACTCTTAAAACTGTATTTACCTCAAATTCGAATACATCTTCGTCAATGACTTCTAACATTTTCACAACGTGTTAAAGAAAATCATAAATCGTCCATCAAAATAAAATAAAAAATCTCAAATATATAAAAGTGAAATTCCAATTCTTTTAGACATTATTCATATTGCTCTATTACAAGAGGAAAAAATTTTCACAGTCATCATAAATTGATTAGAGGTTTAGATTTCCTTTTCTTCTTCTATTATTAATGACCTTTGAGTATTCATCACGGAAATAAATAAAACGACTTAACATAGATACAGCATACATTGAATTATTCTTTTTGAATAATTAAGAATTTAAACATATAAAATTTAAAACTATATTAAGGCTTCAATAATAGCTAAGTTATGCTTTTAGATCTAACCGAGATTGATTAGTTTTGTTTAAACTTATATTATATATGCTATTCTAGACTACTTCGTGAAATTGATATCGTATTAAAATTTTGAAAATATTTGAAGCAAAAATAAAAAATAAAAACCTGTTAATTTTCCCAGTTTAACTACTCTAACGTAAAAACAATGTCCTACATCAACACTTCATACACTAACCGCATGTTATTGGTTAAAATTAAACCTCGCTGGCCGAAGGACGAAAAAGAGAGAAAATAACAAGGAAATTGCAGATGTTTTCCAATACAATAATTGAATTTGAATTCTGACATCCTAATATCTTAACGCAAATGATATGTCTTATGTAACTCTAGTCATTCCGTTAAATTTTAATGACTATAAAAAATGTGTAAAAATTGGGACTAAGTGCTTTCAAAAAATTTTTAGGAATTTTATTAAAAAAATCCAGAAAAAAAAATCCAAAAATTAATCCTGAAATTTTTAAGTTATACAGAATTTATTTGGAATAAAAAATGGAATTTATTTATTTATTGATTTATTTATTAAATACAAAAATACAGCCATTACCGGCAGTAAAGTCGGCGGTAGCTATAAAAAATTTAAAATGGAAATATATGGAGGGATTAAATAAGAAGAAAACGGAAGAAATTTCCACAACTTTCCAGAACGTCCGCAACGTACGAAAAAAAAGAAAAAAGAAAAAAAGAGCTTAAACCAATTCCTCATCGACTAAGTCGCTGACTTAAAAATGGCATATTTTGATTAAAAATTAAAAAAAAAAAAAAAAAAAAAAAAGACGTTTTTATATTGTGATAAGAGCCCATTTGGTATAACAGTTTCTTTTTTTCTTAGCAACGTACACCGAGTATCGTACACCGATGGTGTACGGTGTGCGATATCGTACACCGAGTAATAATGACTCAAAAGTAATATCATATCCTTCTAGCACATTAAACAAAACTGATCAATGATATTTGCAAATCGAGAGAGAATTTTGAGAAGTCGAGTATGAGTGTGAAAGTACTCGATTATAATTACTTAAAAGGAATATTATAATACCATAACGCAACCATGCCTCTGAGAATCGAAAGAATCATTTTAAAATGACGTTAAGGAAAAAGACTAGTGACGAAGTACAGAAAAGGAGTTTCAGATCTTTGGACCCATATGAAGTCGACTCATAGACTCTCTAAAAAAAGCCTGTGATACAAAAGTTGTTAATTTGAAATCTATTAACTCCAAAAGAAAAAAAGGATTTTTATAAATCCAAATGTCACTCATTTCTTTGCAGAAACAACACGTGCTGCTACAAATATGGTACAACAAACTTTAGCGCCTTAAAAAAAAATAACTCAAAGACCAAATTAAAGAACAAAACGAACTGAAAACGAACACAATACGAGTTTTCATGCACCAGCATTAAAAGCAAGTTACCGAAAAGAATATATAACGTATGTGGGCTATATTTTTATACCATAAAGGCGAAGGTAAAGCATGAACGGTGGTGTCAAAATAAGTCGAAAAAAGCCGATACCCAACTGCAGCTGGCTGACATATCCACGAGTAAGACCCATGCAGTTGCAGTCCAACGAAAAAGGGAAGTAATGTGTATTATGGAGTACCTAGAAGCCGAATGACTAGATTTTCAGCTTTTTCTGATTTTTGCTCCTCACTCCTTTGTGTCAACAAAACCAACATTGAAGAGCAGGGCACACACGCAAAAATCCAAATTTTTCTGGAAAATATTTTTCTAAACACATGAAATTTTCTAAGCGCTATGAGTTTTTCTTTAATACAGTGAAGATTCAACATCCTTGGAAACTAGTATCATCGACCCAAATGCATTGGGTGGAATATATCACATTTAAAAAAGAATAAGCAACTACTTTATAGATGTATAAAATTTCATGTTTAATGGGATTCTGCCTTTATTTCAATTTAAGTATTTAATTCACCAAAGTAAAAATCGCGATACATGTTTAACATATTTACTCTTATCGTTGATAGCTGAAATGGTAAACAACAACCTATAAAAATACAAGTTAATAGCCATGAGTATATTTAAGTTTCAAACACTAAACACAATAAAACACAACATTTTATACTATATTCAAGAGTAATCTTTCAAATACTCACTCAATATCGATAATGCTATTGACAGATATTTCAGCCTTGATCAAAATTAATAACGAATTATCTATTGCTGTAATATTCTTTATCTAAGCCCGTCTTATCTCCTTTAATACGTGTGTGTTTTCTACATGCATA
>JAUZNK010029351.1:0-19082 GCA_035046665.1 Euphysa ruthae
TACTTACTTACTTACTTACTTACTGTTTTATAACCATTAGGTATTTATTTCATTATTTATTATCTTTACTATGCTAACTAATGTGTGTTCTATACGAGGTAATCCGTCTCCTCCTTTTGTTCCTGATACGCGGTGTCACTATATTGAACTGTCGTAGATACTGTTTCGGAAGTATCACCTTCGTAGATGTCAACATATCACAGCTTTTAAAATGTATCTGTAGAATGATCCAATCGAAGGTATGGATGGTAATTAAAATCCAACTTTATTCATTTTAGAGATTTTGGTAGCACGCCTCATTTATAGTAATTTTTCACTCGTTTAAAAACAAAAATATAATGAATAGAATTTCTTTGGTTAGTATATATAAAAATTATTTTTATTGCACTATTTCTTGGTTAAAATTATTAAAACAGATATAAATCAAAAAGTTTTTTGGCCACATAAAAAGTTATTACAGATTATAACTTAATTTTTTAGGTTTATAGGAACGCTGAATTGGTGGGTCACGATACTAACACATCAAGTCACGGAAAACTTTCTCAAGACTGGGAAGCTCATGCTTCTATAGGTAAGTTGTTAATTTTTATCCATATTATTGGGTCATTTTAAAACGGAGAATAACGTTTTTTTTTTTTGTTTTTTTTTTCCAGATTTTCAGTTAACCGTGAGACTACAGATTTAAATGAAAATTTTTATTTGCTTTATAAATTGAAAAATGCAATAAAATTATTATGACTAGCTACCAATAAAAGCAATTGTTGTTTTAAAAGGTCTAGAGTCAGATTTAATAGCATATGCCAGCATATTAATACTTGAGTAAAGGTGCAAATACACAGTATGAAACGGTCATTACCGCCACGAATTGACTATTCAGAGCAGAAATCTAAATTAGCCACATCTAACAGAAAATTAAAATAATCAATATCAGCATAAATTCCTTACTTCGTAAAAAAGTTATTCATTAATTCTATATGCGGAAATTATTCGCTTGTAATATGAAATCCTTACGGTTTGGTCTAGAGCTGATCCAATTTTAATTGAACGGGTTGTTATAACTTGGTTAAAGTTTTCGTGCTTAACAACGAGCCGATTTTATTAAAGCTTGGCTTACACTTGTGGTTAAATTGAGTTAATTTTTAAGAATAAACGTTTCAGCTTGTTAGCATTATTTTCTATTAATCCGTCTTTGTGCAACACAGAGTAATGGTTTGTTAAAAAAAACAAAGGCCACTGATAAGCAAAAGTTCTCATTAGTTTTCGGTGAGAAAGTGTAGCTTTTTATAAAACTGTGAAATTTTAAAGAAATTAGCGGAGGTTATAGAAAAGTTACATACACCAATATATGTATGCAATAGAGTATAATAAAAAGCCTTTTCACTTTGTATAAAGTTGAACTATACAAAACCCTCAAAGCTCTAATTGACCCTTCCCACACGCACCTATAATAGATAGATAAGCATAGGAATTTAGTTTTAATGTCCTTAGGGAGAGAACAACATAACGAGATTTTAGAGTTGAATAAAGTATATTTTGGTTGTGATAAGATGGGAACTAGGTATTATTTTATTTTGCAGGCCTAATTATAAACTAGTTATCGCGAACTTACTCGAAAAATATGGCAAATTTTTCTTGTGCTATAGTTTTATACTAAAAAATCTATTATATTAAAAAATATAAAAAGTAAAATATTAACCCTTTAATATCCCAGATGCATTTTTTTTCTTTCTTTTCTTTTTATTGGTTTTCACGATAAGCAAAACCCGTTAGTTGGTTTTTAGAAAACATCATGGAGTACTTAATAGTGTGAGAACTGTTATCAAAAGCGACTTTCAAAGAAAAATTTGAAAACGAAGAATCGGAGGCAGGGAAATAAAAATAATTAAGAAAAGGATGTTTTCATATAGGTTAACAAGCAGTAAATAAATACTTCATAAATATGCTAAACAATTTTCTCAAAACAATCTATCAGGGTAGTTATTAAGCTTTATGCTCCATTTTTAAGCTGTTTTATTAAAATAACATGTTTTTCCAGCTATTCAAGTATGAAAAAGATATGTCTACCCAGCTTATACTAAAGCATATATGCACAAATCCAGTCATGATAAAAAGATCACTGAAAAAGGCACGTCATATTTTAGCTCAAAAATAGCTTAATAGAGCCTTCAATCTCCACTTATTAGAACAAAAAAATAATCACAGAAAAGAAGCAGGTATAAACAAATATGTTATAAGTAAAAAATTCTAATGTCAATTCACATAAACTGCTTAGATTAGAATTATCCAATCAGAATTTGGTAATGAAAAATTATTTGCTTAGTTTTTCCGATCCAAATTTCAAAAAACGTCTTTTTTCCAGCTTTTCCTGCCATAATGGCCACCGCGTTTATAAATTTATTATAGATTTGACTGGATATACGAAAGTAAATATGCAAGGAAACTATATTAAACATTAAGTTTCATAATTATTTGCTTAGGTACAGATCAAGTTGAATACATTAAAACCTGAAACTATTTATGCTCACCTCCAATGCGGAAACTATAACGTCACAGAAAACTTGTAAATACACTGCTACTTTTTGTCTTTCAATGGGCTTTGGGTTTACAGACACGTCAAAAAGTTTTGAAATTTTCAAATGGTTATCTCTCTTCATCACAAGCAGAGTTTTAAGATCATTCCATTTTGCGACCTTTTGTTTTACGATCGTCGAAATAAATCAGCTCCTATGATTTTTCTGCGATCCAGTTAATTTTAATGTTTTTTAGTAAATGCACATAGTCAAACAATAAGAAAATATCATTTTTGATTCTCCACGGTTTATCGTTTGAAAAAAGCTTGATTCATTCTGTTTCCATAGCATATAATTCGTGTTAGGTTTTCACCAGTATTATTTTGTGTATCCGTGGTGCAGTGGTCTAAGAAGCCAAACTACGGAGACCGTAGTGAAAAGGCATGTGGTTCGAGCCCACTTGATGACTGCGTTTACGGTGAAACCACTATCTAGTTTCAGACAACATATTATAACAGAATTTAGATGGTGTATGTCTTTTCTCGTCCTATGTCCCAAATTCGTTATATATGTATCAAAATTTTGTCAGGTTTGTTAACTGCTTTCCCAAATATTGTATTAACATGTTTCTGAAAAGTTGATTTGACATACATTTCAATGAGAATGAGAATGCTTGCGTTCATCATCCAAAGTAGAAAGTATATGTCTGATGAAAGACATATCATCAATACTTTTTAGTGTACTTTGATTATATATGAAATGTTTTGCTGTACCTCTTCACAAATCATAACAGCTTGTTATTATGGAATAAAAAAAATTGCGTTTTTTTGTGTTTATTTATCTCCTTTATCTTTTGACATTTTTTGGACCTTTGTTTACTGGTTCTGTTGTAAGCAGTAACTTGTCGTAAAATTTGATTTTTTTTATTTGACAGCCTTTTCTAACGATATAATAATAATTTATATTTTCTTCAATAACCATTTATATACATTATTCGTAACCTTTGTTTCACATATGCAGTGAAATCTAGTGAAATTTGATTTTTTTTTTTTTATTTCTCTACCTTCTCTATTGACATATTTTGAATCTTTACTTAATTTTTTTCTTGTAGGTTACGTCTGGTTCACACGTGTCATAAAATGTCGTAAAATTCGAATTTTTTTTTTATTCATCTGCCTTTTCTTTATTGACATTTTTTTGACCTTATTATACTGTTTTTTGGACCTTGTTATACTGTTTTTGTTGCAGACTACATCCGGTTAAGTTTTTTGGCACCAGTGTTTTATGGAAATATTTTTTCTTGATATTTTTGTGCCTAAAAAAACATATTTAACAATGTTAGGTAAGAACTCTCAGTAAAAAGTTTGCCGCCATGATTATTCATTATTGACTATTGATTAAATCCCTTGTGTTTTTACAATTTAGAAAAACAAATTTAAGTTATATTTCACAAATACCAAAAAGTGTGTCCTGTTTGGCTGCAAACTATAAAAGCCAAACTGATAAAAATACAGGAAATTTGTCTGTGTACCGTTTTCCCAAAGATCCCATTGAAATAGAAGGCTGGATAATAGCTAGTGTTGTTAGTTAATTCAAAGAATTACTTTCTTCATGGTGATTATTATTTCAGATAGACGGTTCTAATGTTTCTGTTGTAATGTCGAATTCACAGAGTTGTTTTTTTTGGTCAGTTTACTTCTGATCACCTTGAAATAGAATTCGGAAAAGTAAGGCAAGGATCTGGAGGAACATATTTCCTGAGCGCCCAGCAGTTCTTGGAGAAACTGCATATTGAACATGCATCTACTTTGCTAAAAATGAATTTTTCCCTGGATGAGACTGCTTTATCTCCAGGCCATCAATGCTTTTCCTGTAATCTTCAACGAGTTGAAGAAGAGTCTGAAATATTTGACAACTTTTAGAAAAATACCTAGAAAAATCCCTTTTTCTGAAATGAAAATTTAATTGGTGCACATATGTGACTAGAAAGGATGTTTTTGGCGTTGAAGATGAATTCAACCAATCGGAATCTCTTTTCACTGCCTATGGGCAGTTTACAAAAATTTTGCACCGTGGAGGCCACAATGCTCCAGCTGATATGGCTTGTCAATGGACAATAATTTTTTTGCTTTGTTCGAGTTTGTGAAAGAAATTGTCTGCAGGAAATTTTTAGCAAACATTTTAAAATTCGTTTCATACTTCTTTGATTTTGACATAAAAAAAAAATCATTGCATTTTCCTCAGCAATATTCTTTTGAACAGATTCTGCAAGATGGCAACTCTAAGATCAGATAAGTAGGTGAAACAGAAAGTAGCAAAGTTCTCAAACTGACTTCATTTTTCTTTTATTTTGTTCTTATATTTATATATTTAGTGGTCTATTCCTGTTCTTTTGTAAATAAAATCAGTTTTTAGTTAAGTTGGTGTCAGTGTTTTCTTTGCTGTAAAGAAGATCAGATTTACTTTTTTAAGTTGTCTTCCAAAATAACCAAAACGTGTTTTCCTTCCGCTAATTTACAGCAAGCTGCATAAGTTTTGACTAGTATTATAGCTGATAGTTATAGTTGATAATGGTGAAAGCTAGCTAGATACAAGTTATCATAACGATGTTTGTGTCTGCCGTGTTTTCAGTTTTGAGGCGCTAACCCTCTCACACAAGCAGCTGTTTATTTTTTAAAAGGTTAATATTGGATCATAGATTTTTTTTTCTTTTTTTTTTAAACTCCGATATAATTCTAGGTTTTAACGCATTTCCAGTGTTATTAAACTGACAGGGTTGCTACAGAATCTTTGAGAATAATTTCCCTGATATTCGTAGTGATAACGATGTTTTTTCTAACATAAGCCTTCACAACTGTTCAGCTCAGTGTCTCTCACAAACTACTGAGTGTCTAGAATTAGGAATTATCACTTGGTATTGCCAGCCATTTTTGACTTTCTTTTTCTATTCGAGGAAGCGTGGATGTTTTCTCTTTGTTTGACATCATTATAATTCCTACCACTGAAAGTAAAACAACATTTCCTACCAAATATTATTGTTAATTATATTATTGTTTTGGAAAAAAATGCTGGTGTTAAAAAAAAAAAAAAAAAAAAAAGCAAGATTTAAACCAATAAAAAAAAGAAGTAATATATTACATTTATTCATATTTTGTAAATATTTTTTTAAAAAAACTATGTTTTTTTTAATAAAGTAAAATTAAAAACGTTTTCTTTTTTTGTAATTAAATGAGTTTTCATCACAACCTCCATTTGAGCTCTTAAAATTGTTTTTATCGTTTTCTTTATATACCAAGTACGCCGCCATGGAAGTCAAATGGAAAAGTTTAAGATTATTTGACTTTTTTTGTTTTGTTATTAATGTTAGTTATTGCTATTGTCGTTGCCGTTGTCGTTGGCGTTGTCGTTGTCGTTGGCGTTGGCGTTATTATCGTTATTGTTATTATTGTTATTACTATTATAGCTAAAATATAAATTAAGTAATTTTGGTTTCTCTGAGCAAAAGCTTTGAATTAAAAAATTGATCATATGTTGTTGATTTCATATTTATACCAATAATATATGCATGTTGTACTGCTCATCTATTTTTCAATTATTCTTTAATTATTAGTGTCTTTTACAGGAAAAGATTTAAACCCGTTTGGAGATCGACTTCTTGATGGCATGGTAGACGAATTTTATATATTCCCATGCGAGTTATCTCGCGATAAAATTCTCCAGTTGAGGGATCACTGCAAGATATACTGGAAGAACCCATATAATACTACTTTAACTGCCTGATTGAAGAGAAACCTCTCTTTTCTAATACAGTATCATTTTACGTGGTAACCTTTCATGCATTTCAAATTGTACTGAAAATAATAACTTGAAATAATCTGAAAAAACATAATGTAACCAAACAATTTAAAATTGTATTTAATGTTTTTTGTGATAAACCTCAATCCTTTTGCTTAATTCTTAGAACGCTTCAGTGAGAATCACATTTTTAGCGTTTGATTCTGTTTTTTTTTTTTCAAGATGATCAAACGTCAGTTTTCACATTTTTTTTGGTGAAAAAAATCATGCAAAACAAAAATGGTGGTTTATATTGTTATACCGGCATAACAAACCATTCACAAGCCCGATCCGAATTCCAAGCCATCCAGGCTAATTAAACATGCAAATATAGTTGATCTTTATTATGATAAATGTAAATTTGTAGAAATAACATATTATCACGATAATCAAAGTGATGCACTTTAAAAAGTTCAATACCAGAAATTTCCATATATCATTATAGTTGTAATATATTATTATAATTAATTATAATATGTAATAATTATAATATGTAATAATTATAATAGAATTGATTATTTATCAATAAACATTTTAGTAGTTTACATTACCCAAAGTTTAAACAACGCAGTTATAAAAACATGATATCGCAAGAAACGATAGGAAATAAAAACATTAATATATAATTAATATACTTATAATTATTAAATATATAATTATTAAATATATAATTAATATAAAATCATGCATAAAAATAATATTGTGAAACTAATATTGCTTTAAATAACTTATACTGTTTAGATATGAATTATAACAAACCACAGGTTTCAAGAAAACAATTACTTGACAACGAAAATTCCATTAGTTGTGCCGCTGACTACTTTTCTTACTTTATTATGTGTCATTATGTGTCACGTGTCATTATGCGTTTTTCCCCAAATAGTCAGTTTCATGTGGTTGCACGTTCTAATGTTTACCTTTGAATAACAAAACTTTTTTTTTTTTTTGATCTATCAAACTGTAGCTGCAACAAAATAACGTTTGTAAAAGAAGTTCGACTTTTTTTCACCAGATTATTGTAAATTTTGTAATCATCAGTGATCATGAGAAGTTATGAAGCGCGATGTATTAAAAGTCAATAATAGTTACAACAATTCCCTTACAAACTTTTAGGCCAACATAACATTTTAAAATCCACTAGAAAATATAAATCTAGTTAAAC
The DNA here is from genome assembly GCA_035046665.1 of Euphysa ruthae. Taxonomy (NCBI): domain Eukaryota; kingdom Metazoa; phylum Cnidaria; class Hydrozoa; order Anthoathecata; family Corymorphidae; genus Euphysa; species Euphysa ruthae. The sequence continues at coordinate 7,507 of JAUZNK010029351.1, forward strand.
ACTAAATCACGATTGTTAAAGTTGCCTACTACCTTATCTATACCTTTTATTGTTAATTGTTTCAACACTTAGGCGATTAAAGAGTCCAAAACAAAGCATTCTATTTTTTTATGCCCAACTAAAATGCACCTTTGTAAAGATGGGTCCAGATTTTTTTTTTCGTTTGTAGATTTAGATCGAGTTAAACATGGCACGCTAAAATCATTGGAATAGCCGCACCAGAGCCTAGTTTTTATTACATTCTCTGTGAAAATCATTTTGGCTACAGTATTTTTAAAACCATGGAATGAATGATATTTTTCTTTTCCGTGAAAATAATTTCTCAACTTTTTATTGTTTTTATTTGTATTAGGATGATCCGTGTCTATTTCCATGTCTATTTCCATGTCTATTTCTTACTATTAAAGTTGTAAGTGCTATTAAAAAATCATATAAGCTCTGAGATTTTCTCTGGTTTAACATAGGAGCCTCTCTGAAATTGAGAAATAAGGACTTTGTTTTAAAGGCTTTTTTGTTACTTCTGAGGAGTATTGAATGCGTATTAATATATAAATATAAATAACTTTAAAATTAAATAATGTTATATATTTTCTTGGTAGTAATCCATGGAAAACGCATGTTGATATAATAATAATATTGCCTAGCGGTCACCATAGCAGCCGTTACTAGGGAAATAATTATAAAAATTATACTTGGTTCAGTCATAATTATGTGAGATCTCGACAAAATTTATGGTTCTGGTTATCGGTTTTTTGTATATTTAACAATAATTAACAAAAAGTATATAATGGTGAGTTCCAAAGTCTCTTACTTAAACCATAGTTCTTCATGCAGTGAACAAACACAAAAATTTTGACAAAATGTTAACAAGCTGCTCTTCAGATAATAATATCGGGGTGTTTAAAAAAATAAATTCTACAAAAACTCGTTTTGAAATAAAAGTCTTAGAAATATCTTTCCGAAGTAGCTTAAAACTGTAATGCCGACCAAAATCTATCAAGATTACCTTAACTTGATTTGTATTTATGCTTTGACTTCTAATCTGTATACGCTCGAGAGTCACTTTTTACTTGGTCTTTGTCTAAATAACATGCTTTACAAGAAAAAGTCATTACTTCCGTATCTAAAATCTTACCTGCTTTCATAGAAATGATAGCTACAATTCCATCTAATGAACAGAAACCTCTACGTTACCACGTACTATCGCAAAATACAGCAGTATCAACTACGTCAATGATATCTTATTAGCAAGTTGATGCAATTTTTCACTAGCTTCAAAAATAATCTCTTTGGCTGAGATTTTTGCCGCATTTGATAACTTTACAGAAATTTTTCTATAGGTATTTGCCTTCGTGGGTTTTGGGACGTTCATAAGTGATGCACAATTTTCAAGACCAGAATGATCTTGACCACAGGCTCTTATACTTTATACAGCTCTTTTATTTACATCATAGCTATTATCATTTTTAACGGGAAGAATAAAGTTCATAAAAATAACTGAAATTTTGACACTGCAGCAAAAGAAGAGACGCAAAGTACTTTTTTTTTTGACACTAGTTCTGAAAGTTTTCTACAAGATTGACATGATAACATGTTAAAAACTGTTGGTAGTATTTGTCAATGTTTCTGTATCTTGTAATGCTTTTATGAAAATACGTTGTCGAAACTTTGACCGGTTCAATCTTTGTTGCAGATGTAGAAATCAGTAGAAATATGTTTACATCGATGAGTGTAACATTAGCTTGTATATTTATACCAATAGAATTAGTATTTACAACGTTATTTACAGCTTCTTCCTTGTTTTCAAATCCTCTTCGTTATAGTGGTCTTTTAGTTCGTTCTTTAGTCCTAAAGGTTTTCCACATTCCTACTACCTTAGCCTTTCAAATATCTCGGAATTTTTTGGATACTTATAAATTTTCTTGACTGTTCAAATTTTTGTGGAAGATTATATAATTCAATGGCAACCGATTTATCAGTCCTCAAATCGAATTGGGATCACAAAATATGCATTTTGAGTCGTTTGAATTCGTTACTAAGAGCGTTGTTGTGCTTAAAAAAAATTAACTATATAAAAAAAAGCCAATTTTAAGACAAAACTCTTATTATTTTCTTTTTTTCCTCAGCTATTTAAATGCAAGTAAATTTTTAAAAAATTTGCAAAAATTAATTAATAAATTTTGCGGAAACTTTTAAAATTCAGTTTATCACAAAAAAAAAAGATTATTATTATGTTTATAAATTTATTGAAAAGTGCGACGTTGCTTGCGACCAGTTCTGTGTGAAACTTGGCATTGATTTAGCGATACTCTCCCACCAACGCCTCAGTATTTGGGTGGCTTTGTGGTATTCGGCTCCTAGTCAAAGATTTTCTAACTCTTCCGCATGTTTATCACGAGGATATGCTCCAGTTTCCTCTGTAAATGCTTCGTTAATCGCCTTCAGTGGCCCTAACTGCGAATGCATTCATTATCGCCCTTATCCTCTATTTAATGTTTTTTGCGCTGCAGTAGTCATAATTCCTATACATAATATGAGGAATAATGGTCCAATAAGGCTTGTTCGTCAATGCTGTCCAGTAAGTGGACTTGTTCGATTTTTGGTGTGTCGATTGAAATTTCTGCTCAGGCATGATTATTATGACACAAAGACCTTTATGCTAGTCTTTTACTTTCCGCTATGCTACAGGATTTTACCCAGAGCATAGAGAGCAATGAACTTAACCATAAGGGCAGTAGTTATTGCGAAAATATCCTCAGGGGCAAACATAGTTTGTGGGCTTCTTGCTAAAGAGTTCTAATACCCGCTTGTGCTTCGATGTCAAATAACTGCAGGCTAGGTCACATTGCCCTGATAGGGGTTTACAACGTAGTGAAAGAAATAATTTGTGAATTCGCTGTCATTTTCTGAATCCAACATCGGCCCTGCTGTTCGTGAATCGTATGAAGCTCATAACGAATATAGACCATATGTTTCCGGCCTTTGTTCCAAATTTGCTAATCGATGCCATGAAGAGAGCTGGCGCTGACCCGATCCCCATGGAGCACCAGTCTCTCCCCTAATGTTTTTGTAGCGTAGGGGGAGACTATTCTAAAGAAAACACGCTTTAAAAATAAAAATATATAGCGGTGCTTAATACAACGGTGTTTAATATAAGTAAAATATCTAACGGTGTCTGTGAGACCCAATTTTTCATCATTCACATGCGGCTTAAAAGCAGAAGGCCAGAGAGGCTTTGACAGACTTCTTATAATAGCCTTTGGAGTAGACAAAACAACAGAGATGTTTTTAACGACACTATTCAGAGCCTCAAAATCATTTTGCTCGTTTTATTCATTCCCTAAATTGTATTATTCCCTAAACCACATAGCCGAAACGGAACTAATGACGTTCTACCATGAGGCAGCTGCTGGCGATGAGTGCCAAAATATATGTCGGCACATTTTTGTTGCATAGTTGTAAGATATTCACCTTCAACCAAGGGCATCAATTATCTACCTTCATCGTTTGGTATAACCTGGCCTGGTGCACCTCTAAATAAAAACAGCCAAGATCTCGGAGCCGTGGACAGTGGGAAGTGTTAGATTTGCAATTACCAATTGTATATTTACGCGAAGCTGTCCTTAGTTAAATATACAATTACAATTTATATATCTAGGCAACCAAGTACCTATGGCTCTTCCACTTGCGAGTATAAAACCATCGTCTCCTACATTAGAAACTGCTAATTATTTATGTACCTGAGGAAGGTGCGACGAGGATTTAAGGACTTTTCCATACGCGAGTATAAAGACGCCATTCCCCCACCACCTCTATCGTAGGACCTGGTTTACCAATTTATATAGTTGCTAAACTAAAGCTAATGCATTTAGAACTAGGCAAAAGTGAATTTTTGTCTAAATGTCTTCAAGGAACTCTCAAAATGAGATTTTTAACGCAATGATCAGTGAGCGAGTTTCTAAGTCAAAATTTGTCAAATTGGCTCAACTAAAACGTAGTACCTAAGACTCAATTGCTAATCTCATTATCACAAGAGTGAGAAAAAGAAAAAGTTTTTCTAACTAATATATTTTTTACGTGGGGCCAACAATTAGCTTCAAGCTATTTATTTCGTTGTCTGGCCAAGGGGTAAATAAACGCTCAGCTAGACAACGATAAATTTATAGCACCAAATCGAATTGAATGCTGCCCATACGCTGAATGGGTGATACCCGGATTTGTACCCAGAACTTTACGTTTGGGTGTCAGACGTGTTACCAACTCAGCTAACCGGGTATACATATTGCATGTTTTATCTATTTTTTACTATTCGTTGCTTTTTTGATTTTTATAGGTTTGTTGAATAAATACTGCTTTATACCATTTTTTTTTTTGAAAGGAATATTCGAATGTATTCATGTCTTTCGATTGATATTTTTCAAATATTAACATGAAGTATTATATTTTTTTGAATGATATTCTACTTAAACGAGTAAAATCTTTGAAGATTTCCAAAAAATGGAGACAGGAAAGATGTATATGATGATTTTTATACAAGAACATTGTTCTCTTTTTTACGAAAATATAAAAATTGCATAAATCAATTATTATAATTCAGGTTAGCCATGATGATTTAGGATTATTTCAATACACCCTTCTTTGGAAAAGATAAAATAGTACATAATATGATTATATTTGACTTTGTTTTGAAAGGAGATAAATGCAAATAAATCACACACGAACGTTTGTTTCAAATGCAAAATATCTAAAATGTCGTTTCTTCGAGAAAGTGAGAAAAACAAAGAGGTCTTGGAAGATGATTTTCAAGAGGATGGCCTTGCAAATAAAATTTTTACATCTTTAGAATGCGTCCTTGGTGGAATTGAATGGGTTTGGTGTAGTTGACGTGCAATCAATTTCGGTAAACAGTTAAATTTGCAAAGAACAAAGAAAGTTATTTAAAATTGAAACCGGGAGGCAGATTTATGGTTGGTGACTATTCGTGTAAAAATGGTAACACTGCTGCGCTAAAGACATTCAAATCAAAAGTTCCTGAATTGAAAGAGCACACCATTTGATATTTCGAAGCCAAAGTATTAATGGAGATAAACGATCCTTCAAAAGAAAAACGCAGGGTCTTCAAATCATTGTCAAAATGATCAAAACCGACAGGCCATTCACTCCAGCTCCAGGAAATTAATTCAATGGCTCAATCGTATATTAATGCAGTAAGCTCTTGTGATGCCCTAGTGTCAAGGGGGCAGCCCATGCTTTTATGTTAAAAGATCGAAACATTGTTGGCAACACCGATTTATCTGGTTAGGCAAAAAGCTTATTTAAACATACGGGGTTCGTTAGCGGATGAAGTCATCTTCAAAAGTTAACATTAATGATGGTGCCAGAAAAGAAATCGAATTTTCATTTCAACACGAGATTTTGACCCTGATTAAGAAACATAAAATACCTCAAACGATGTTCATAAGCCCTGATCAAACACCTCATTATGGAATATTATGGAAGCAGCAAGTAACAAAAGAGGCATAAATAGGACCATTCATGTCACTTTTACAAATAAATTTTTGCCCATTCAGCTAATATACGGCGGAAAACGACTCAGAGATTACCCAGCTTTAAATTTCCTGATGGATTTAGCTTGAGTGCGAATGATATTCATCATTTTACCACAACGGTATACATACAACTTATTAAAGAAATTATTGCTCCATACCTTCAAGGGAAAAAGAGTTTTCTTTAAGAAAAAAATTTGGTTTTAAAAACACTGTTGTGAAATAATTTTAACCAATAAAAGAAAGTGAAAAAATTTCCAAATAAATTTAAGCTAAAAGCCAAAAACTACGCGCGTAATAAATTTTGAAATATGAAAAGGTGCTACGATTAAAAAACTCATAAATAAACCATATAAACTATTAGTACGGGGTTGTTTCTACGAATAAGCGGACAAGTCAAAACTTGTTGTTTATTTTTCAAAATATAGTTTTTCCAGTTCAATTTTTAGCGTGGATTTCGAAAATCACAGATAGAAAAGTACGTTTGAAGGTATAACGGTTTTAGCGAATGCCGGTATTGACAATGTTAATCGCTCAAATTCTTGATTTCTACTCAGGTGAACGTTAGAAAAAACAATTTGATATCAAATCCTCCGTGCACATGGAAATTTTTGAAACTAATTTCCAAACGAAGTTGCTAGAACTACTCATTACTGCAGTATATTTTCCTATTTTAACGAGACTAGGAAACGTTACAAAAAATACAAAACCTGACATGTTTATATCATGGAAAATTTTCGAAGGCGTTAAAATTACGGTTTATTTTACTATCGAACTCGTTAAATTTTTACTGAATAATAACGTAGATAATATTTTCAAAAACCGAATTCATCAAAACCTCCTGAAAAATTACTGTACACAACAGCGTGAAATGGCAGAAGAAAGGACATTCCTTCAATAAGGGATGAAAGTTTCAATGGCAAAACCATCGTTGTTTTAAACCAATTTCATGAATTTGCCAACGCGGATTCAATGAAAAAACACAAATGATTGGTCAAACTCGCTATAATTATAACTTTGTCAACATACATTAAATACCTCCTGAGTTCTTTGATATTAAAAACGGACAATTGTGGTGTTTTGAAATATTATCTTAGTTAGTTTAGTCATTGTGTTTTGTACTTTAGGGTTTAGATTTGAAATTTTGCGAGAAATGAGGAGAATTTTTGAAAAATTTCCCGGGATTTAGATTTCGATGGTGAACATATATCCAGTTGTCTTAGATATACTTTTACATTGGCTTGTACTTGTGGCAAAAAACCTCCTGTTAGAGAAAAATTTGATTTCTATTACCTTTTTATAAAGTATGACAAATAATTTCAAAGGCAGTGTGATTAAACCGTAGCATATTTATTGGTGATATTGCATTAAAATGTAATATGGAGTGCCGTGCTTTAAACAGCACTCATGAGCTTTTTTTGGTTATCGATTATTGCCGTAGCACAAATGGGAGCTTTAAACTGACCCACTGCCCGATTCGATGATAAGATGTTCATATTCAAATTGTTCATAATCGAAAATCATTAAATAGTAATCGAAAATCGAAGACAATAGAAAAAAAAAAAATAATAATAATAATAGCAACTGAATCACAAATAAATTTAACAGCTTAACGAACCCTTCTAAGATTTGGTCTCAAGTATCACACAACTTCGTTTAAAATTTTTTGTGATTCAAATTTTACTCTTTCATTTAAAAACATTATATTGCCAAACTGATATGATAAAAAGTTGAATCGCAGCATATTTATTACTTAGCACTTATTTCAATATGATACTATAACAATGGCTTTTTTATATATATATATATATATATATATATCGCTTATTCTTCGATTAGTACTTTTCTTTGTACAACATGATTATCGATTGGTCCGATGTACTAATTGCTGTTTGAAGGAAGAATATATTAAATATATTAATATATTAAATATATAAAATATATAAAATATATAAAATATATAAATATATAAGAATATATTAAATATATAATAGGTAGTTACTTTTTTAACAGTAGCATACCAAAAAACTATATCTATCATTTTAAATACTACATCCTATAAAGAACATGATAAAGGTTCTATGAAGTTATGAACGAATGTAAATAAAGTGTATCTCTTCTTGAAGTTGTACGAAAGTTGTACTTTGTACTTTGTACTTTGTACTTTGTATTTTTATAAAATATTAAACTATAATAATTTAATCCTGTTTACCGTGCCGTTATTTTATCAAACCTTCCAACATACCGTAGAGTGTAACTAAGGACTAACAAATCTATAAGGTGCAAATATTTGTTGACAAAATATTTTGTTTTGAATACCTTTTTTTGTTTTTTTTTAATTAGAATGTAAATTTATTCCACTACAGAAGCAAAACATAATATTTTTTTAAATGAAATATTTAGGCCTGTCACGTGTGCTTTTGTTAATAAATTTAAATCCAAAATTGTTTTAAATCAATAATAAGTCACAATCATTTACAGTATATGCATGTTTTTTCCATGTAAGATCGTTGTTTTCTTCGGTGAAACAACCTGTTTATAATTGTTAATAATTGTTACCAAATAATGTTTCCAAAATAAAATGTGGCTAAACAAGTAACCCTTGTAACAAGTAACATGTAACAAAAAATATATTGGTTGGACGATAAAATTGTTTCACTTGGTCTGGATCAAGGCTTTCTTTACTTCTTTCCATAAATAGTTGACGTTTATTTGATTGTAATATATTTGTACTAACTTGGCCTTTAGCGTATGAAAATGATCTTACACGAATGTACATTATGAGGTGATCAAATAGATTCATAGCAAGCTGTTCCTGTAGAGAATGGTACAGCTGAAGTATACAAATGTTTGAGAAACTAGATAAAAAAAACCACATCTTGTAATAATTAGTGGACTATTTGTTTACTGTCAACATTTTTTACAAAAGAGCTTATTGAATTTTTTTAAACCTTCTCTACTTTAATGAATATCGGAATAACATCGAAATAGCATTTGTCAAATCATTCCAAAGTCAACCAGGATTTTTGACCTCAACAAACTTTTGACATCTAGAGAAGGCAAAAGTACAACGATTTGTTGGTAGAAAGAGAAAACTATTGTAAGTATTACATCGCGTTTTACAAAAAGTCATCATGCAAGCGTAATGTTTTAGCTCTCTATATAATGCTTCCCATCTACAAGAATCCACAAGAGAGTGTCACAAAGAATGATGATAAATACAAAGTAGGTGTTATCAAGTTTTATAATTATGCAAAAGGAGGTAACGATATCTAGACCAGCAAATAGGAAAATACGCAATAAAACCTAAATCTTCCAAGTGAACTGTAGCTGCGGTTTCCTATATGCAAGATGTTGCTAGAGTGAATGCTGCGACCATTTCAATACTAAATTTTGATCTTATCGTTTTCTAGAGAGAAAATTAGCTCTTTTCTGAACCTAAGAAGACTCCATGGACTTTTTTCTGATTTTGGCAATAACTATGAGATGATGTAATGATTTTCTTGATGACGTCTTCTTCAAACTCATTTTTTTTTTTTTTATATTTTCCGAAAGATATATCAGTATACAATATATACTGAAAATTCTAGCACTTGAAATAAGATTTTTAATGAAATTTTCTTACAAAAACGCAAATAAAACGGGCGTCACAGTACCATTCCTTCGTTTTTCAGAAGTCCAAAAAAGCCCACCTGGGGTAAGACTAAAGTCTTTATATGCTGCAAAGACTACCGAAAGTAGCCCAATTATACTCTTAGTCAATGAAAAAGGGAACGATATTCCTGAGCTTAGATCTTCGTCAAGATTTTCATCAAACGATTTGATGTATTCTTCCTTTAAAACCGTCACGTTACTCTCTACAAGTTTCTTAGATTTCAATGTTTGTGTAGACCGATTGAGAATATACACAATTAATTTTTTTTTCAGATCATCAAGATTCTGTATTCTTTGCTTTTTCTGCCATTTCAATATTGCTGTGTTACTTGACGCAAAATACTTTATCCCGCCAATGGTCTTTGCATTTCGGTTCAATTTCGGCACTCCACATTGATCAATTGCTGCTATATGAGGGTATTTTGTTTGTGCTTGGAAAAAAATCCTTTTCCTATCCAAAACGGTTTTAAATCATGGGTGAAGATTCTTCATCCTCTCCAGAAAAGTGACGAATAAAAAGCCATATCAAACATAGCAAAATAGATAGACAAAAAGTATTTCAAACACTCCAATCGCAAATCAAAGATAGTTTACAATTGGACTGATGAGTAAAAAATTGTGTTTCCATTGGGTAAATGTACAAGCAAAATCAATGCGATGTTACACCAAGGTTTCTTCGCCAAACATATATTACATTATATTCTTGGTATTTCTTGAAACGTTCTTCATCGCTACTTATGGTACAACCGTCAAAAAAAATCATTATTTATCGCAGACTGCATATAGGTGTTTGAAATGTCTGTATCTGCATCTGCTAAGAATCTCGCTACCGAAAATGTTTCAAAGTAGAATGCACTGTCAATGATCGGTTTAATGGCAGCCTGACAAAATTCCATTGAAATTTAACGAAGAAAAAAGTTTTTCTTTGAAAATGACGTCTTAAATTCCAGAGCCACTTATTATTTTTCCAGTCACAGCAAAATCTCCATTCAGCAAATGAAAACCCTCAAAATGTATCATGACATTGCTAAACTGGTCCGGGTAATCCAAATGAACTGAATGACATTCATGGCTTCTCCTACATCCAAAGTCGCATTGATTTATGGCATGTTAACTTCATTCGATAGTGTTCGCAAACAAAAGAAGCCTCAACACATTGTGGCAAACTCTGTAATTTTAGATTCGATTGATGGCAAATACCTTACAGCTGTTTTCTTTATTGGTATGGCTGAGTGATACTTTCTTACTTGTGCACACTAACCAGAGCAGCTAGAAATATTTTGGTGCCCTGCATTCAACTTCGAATGACGGTCCAACAAATATAGTTTGCAAAAATAAATGTTTTCTACGGGATTTCTTCTTCAACAGCCAAATCTGTTAGAGGAGGTAGTCCTTTTTTGGAATCTACAGCAATCTCATGGAGTTTTACAGGGAGTAATCCACTTATATTTGCCATGTTGTGCGGTTTCTGATTGCGTTATCTTGATTTCACATTCAAGGTTTTAAACAATAGAGTAACCAAGATGGTCTGCTATTTGAATTGGCTTTTTCTACCCCCATCATGTTATGTAGACAGAGATCCAACAAAAAATGGTACTAAACTTTCCACTTGTTACTCCGTGGATAAGGTCTGCAGAATTAGGGTTGATCAAGTGATTTGTTGTGTCGCTATTTAGAATGGAAAGGCTTCCTTTCCTTTCTAAAAGATTCCATAGAAAGTTTTCATTTGAAGGTGATGGCTATCTAATGACAGATGTAATTGCATGTATGTTTAGGGGCCAGGAAAATCCTGGAGTTACCTTCGCAAAGAAAATAATATCGTCACGAAGATAAACTGCTTCTTGCTCCATTATATGCTATCTGTCATTCAATAAAGTGTGGCTATTAATAGTTTTTGTGTTAATTAATTGTGTTAATTTTTGTGTCAATTCAAGTAATCAAGAGTTTATTAAAAACTCTGAACTTACTTTTGAAGAGTTTGAATCAGCGTTAAAATCACTGCAAAGAAACAAGGCTTGCGGTGTGGATAACTTGAATGGAAATATAATCATTGATATATACGATGAAATCAAAATCCCTCTTTTTAAAATTTGTAAAGACTCGATAAGCAAAGGGGTGTTTCCTGACTTTCTAAAAATATCAAAAGTAACCCCCATATTTAAGTCTGGTGATACTTCACTCTTAGGTAACTATAGACCCATTTCAGTTTTAGCAATATTCTCTGAAATTCTCGAAAGAATTATTTACAATAGAATTTTCTCTTTTTTTTAATAAAAAGGATTTATTTTTCAAAAAACAATTTGGATTCCAAAAGAACACATCCACTGAACATGCAATAATGCAAATTGTAAATGAAATAACTAATGCTTTTGCTAA
>JAUZNK010029362.1:0-19081 GCA_035046665.1 Euphysa ruthae
CCAAGGGCGTTCATGGGATAACTGCGTCAATGCTCCGTTGTAGATGCCCATGTTGACATTAGCACCATCTGCAGTGGTCGAAATAAGTTTAGTTCGATAGTCATCTAGGGTAATGTTACCATCACTGCCAAACACACTATCCAATGCTGACTTTAGGCTGTTCACGTCACTTCCACCAAACTCAGACATTTCTAATAAAGACACTACAATAAACATAGGTATCCCTTCGTTTTCAATCCTAGCCAAAACAAGTTCTTTTTCGTTGCCTGTTTTTCTAACTTATGAGCCATCTGATAATATTGACATGAAGTGTTTTCCGGCAATCAAAGCTGCACATTTCTCACGAATGATGTCAGCAATCGTGTATATTTATTCTCGCATATATTACTTTTTTCATATGTTTTCATATTTTCATAAGTCCGTATGTCTTGTCATCTTACTCCTGGCAAAGCTGACAGAGTCCTGTGAATTTATGTCAGTTCGTGCTTCCATCTGTCTTTCTGGCTGTTTTGTTGCTGTCTTTTCATTCATCTGTTTTTTCCTGTCATCTTATAAATCCATTTTTTTTTTTTGGAATTTTTACATTTAGATAAATGACCATCTCTTGATCCATATGAACACCTGCCATTCGAACACCTGTCATACGAACACCTGCCATATGAACACCTGCCAAAAATTCTTATACATGAGCCTTGACTCAACATTTAAACGAAAAATATCAAAAACTTTTTTTTTTTTTTTTTTTTTTTTTTTTACTTTCTTTCTTTTCCTCTCTAATTACGCTTTAATTTAATGTTATTTTTAATAAATTTGACACTTCAAATTTGACACCTCAAATTTGGTCAAAAGATGAAAATATTTTCCAAGATGTTTTTTTCAACTCAAATTTTACTTGGTATTTGAAATTATTATTTATATTACTGTGTGGAAAACGTCATTTTAGGCCTACAACATTTTTGAAATCTCAATGGATTTTGTTTGTTAACTTTTTCTCTTTTTTTTACACGAAGTTAATGGACTTTAGTTAACATTTTTTACTTTATATTGCCAGTTGCTGGATATGCTGGTTCATCATGGTTTTAAACTTTTTTTTATTCCCAGCTCGCTCTGGCATCCTAGTGTTAAATTTCAAAATTTTAGTGGATGCTCAAAGTTTAAGAAAATTTCACATGTGAATCCCAAAAAAACAAAATGAATGGTGAATGCCTTCAAGAGTTGCTTCCATTATTGATATTTTTAGTTAAAGCAAAAAAAATTTAACTGTTTTCTTTTAGTCTTGGACTTAGCTGTTTTTATTTTTTCACAAACAAGAATCAAATTAAGCGTTTTGATCCAAAAAAACATGTTTTTTTAAGCTAGAGATGGCCATTTTACCATCTTGTTTCCAGGTATTTTGCAGAATGTCTCTGGGAGAAGTGTGTGCTGAAAAACACTCATAAAAGTTTTCACTTTCCTTGAAAACTTGTGCACTTTATCTTTTGTGTTAAAAATGATGGCTTTTTAAATTAAGTTTTGTGCTGTTTTTCTTCTTCTTAAAAATTTACAAAATACCATTTAAGTTTTGATTCGGTGGAACATTTGGCTCTTGTTTACTTTTAAATTTCATTATTGGTTTGTGATTTTTTTTCCATTGGCGATGTTTTGTTTTAAAGATTACTACCCATTTTTCAGAAGTATAAACAGATTGTTAACACAGAGCTGCAAATAAAATTGGAGGCTAAATGATATTTTTTTGAAACTGCAAACTACAATGTTTTTAATGAACTATTTGTGTGATTTTTTTTATTTATTTATTTTATTTTCTGCGTTTTTAATATAAAGATTTTAAAAAGATTGAGAATTTAATGTTAAAAGTGGAAATACGAGTTTTTTCTTTATGTTGATAAATTATTATGTATTAGTCATCAACAGCGTTATCAATCTTTTAAAAACACACAATTTTCATAATTTTTAATAATGACATTTAAATCAAATTTTATTTTTTAAATCAAAATAAATTTAATTACTATGGTGAAGTGAGAAATTTTATATAAACTTTCATTGATGGTTCCAGTATTAAACACATTAACCTGTATTTTGTGTGCAGATTTACGTTGTTCAATTACCACATTGTACCTGTTTTGAATGCCCCCACACATACATGGACTTTAGGCACACTTATTGATTTGGAGAAAATCCCAACATCATGCAAATATTAAATCACAACCAGAGATTTATTTCACTCCCAACATGGCATTACTTTCTTCACAGAGCTAGCAACATATCAGAAGCAAAATAAAGTCATACCTCAGTATATAAAAAGGACCATGATTGTAAAGGATAAGATACAATATTTTTCTACATAAAGTTAATTGTAAACGATTAGATATATGGTCATGTTTTTTTCCTGTTTTTGATTTGAGTATCAGAGGCGAAATATATCATTTTCAATTTTTCCCTTTTTTTCTTGATGTGCTTATTTTTTGTTCCTAGTTTTTTAATTTTTATAAGGCAAATGAGTTGACAAAGATGGATTTTTGGAAAAATTTTTTGATTTTTCTTTGTGTCTATTAAAAACTTTTTTTTTTTTTTTTTTCTGTATATGAAGTTATATTTTAGAGACGAGAAATCAATGAATTGTTCCAAATTTTCTCAAAAATTCTTGTTTCTGCTGAAATCTGGGTCATAGCGGCAAGAATCAGAATTGCAAGTTTATTTGAGACCTCAAGTAACATCTGTATAATTTTTATCAACACATCAAGAAAATCTTCTTTTTTGTTTTTCATGCTCACTTGTAAGTTTGATATTGGGTGTCTCGAATTTTAGTAACATATTTCTGGATAGTGTCATCAAAATCAATCATCATGAATCCAAAATGTCATCAACATATCTATTTTAATATAATAGATTTCTTCCAGTATGTTTTTCCAACCATTTGCTTTAAAATTGACCATTGAAAAAAAAAGTATAGGAGCTTCTTCTTTAAAATTTTTATGCCAGGATTGTTTGTCAATATTATATCCATTGTCTGATTTAGCAGAATTTTTTAGCAGAACTTTTAGCAATCAAATGAAGCAATGGAATTATTTTCTAAACATACCTCTTAGAGGTCTTCAAAGATAATAAAAAGGCTACCTGTAAAACAATTCGCCAGGTGAAAATTGGAAATCACCCTATTTTCTTTAAATTTAAACATTCCGGGTAAAGTAGATGTCCATGCAGGATAAGATCTACGAAAAATATTTTCATGTTCTAAATCATTTTAAGAATATTTCAATAAATATCTCTTTAATTCTCTTCAGTTTTTTAAAAAATTGTTCACCATTTATTGTATTACTGCTATGGAAAGCATTTAAAGTTTTTTGTGTATTTTTAGAAAGAAAAAATGCCTATTTCTGGAATTATTAACTGAGACGTGGTAGTTGCGTGGTAGTTGCGTGGTAGTTACGTGGTAGTTGCGTGGTAGTTATGTGGTAGTTGCGTGGTAGTTAGTGATGTTTTCAACATACCCATTCGCTGTTAATGAACAAACAAATTTAAAAAAGATGCTATTTCAGTGAAGAAAGTAAAAATAAAATAAGTGAATAAACTTTATTTTTAAGGCTTCTGGTTATTGGAGTCAACATACCGAGAGCAAGCTGAGGTTCGTTTCAAACATGATTTTGTGCTTTTGTTGCATGACAAGGACGGAAATCGTGTTGGTTACAGTACGTTTGATAATTTCAATGAAATTATCTTACAAAAAAGTATTAGATTATCCGTAGTAAAGGTTAGTAATTTTCAGGGTAATTAAATAAACTTTTATGAGGGGTCACACCTTTTTATTATAGTTTTATGAGGGGTAACACCTTTTGCATCAAGATAATATGACTCCTCATATTGAGGGTTTTCCGAGAATTGGAAATATTCTCAAATTTTAAACATTCAACTTAAATTTGTTGCTCACATTTTAACATCATCATCACATCATCCAGAACATCATCCAGAACGTTATGATTACGATTATTACAATTTAACTCATTGACAACGAAAATTAATTAATTAATTTGATACGATCAAATTTTAAGCAATATTTTTTGTTATTTCCTGAAATTTTTTGGGAAGTTGTGATTTCCTTTTGGTAAAATTTTTTATAATAAATTTAGTCACTTAGGTCTAAAAAAAAATTTTTTCTTGTATTTTTTTTTTTTAATTCTTTGATAGAGCAGTATAGGTTTGGTAAAGTAAAGTTGGGTGACCATAATCATTTTTTGACCCTATGACCTGCTGCGTAAAATTTTTTAAAGGAAAATAAATTATGAATGAATGTGAAGATAGTTTTGTTAATTCTCTGTCATTAAATTGGAAAGTGTTTCACGTAAGGCTAACTTACAACAGGAAATTTTTTAATGTTAGGGTGAATAAATTTCATTGTCCTTTGTTCAAAATTTTACCTGGAGTCTAGTGCATTTGATCTGGAATCAAAAGTTTTGTTATTAGTCAAAAAACTGTAATATTGCGTCAATAACACTTTAACATTTTGTATTAAAGGTACCAAAAAAAATTTTTTTTTCACACAAAATGTTGCTTGACTCAAGGTAGAAAAATTTTAGTGGAAATTTGTTCAAAAATTTTAACTGGAATCACTTAGTGCACTTGGGCTGAAATCAAAATAATTACGTCATAATATCATGTAAATAATTCTTAAAGGGTCAATTAGCATGTTTGCGTATTATTTTGAGTCTATCTGTGAATTCTTTGGTCAACTGGTGATGCTCTAATAGTGACAGTCTAATGAATTCATTGCTGTTTGTACTGAAAGGTCTTGATGTCTCTTTTAAGCAATTTTTAAAAAATTATTCAAGATTTTTTCTACAAATCATTTTTGGAATTTTTTTCTAATTGTACCATAGGCATTACCTGACTCATATAGCTGGTACTAAAAATTCTATTTGCCTAGCAACAGTCATGTTAGTAACAGTCCTGCTAAATGGTCTTTTAATGGTAGATTTTCAATCTTCAAAGTGTTCTTATCTGGTTTTGTATTAATTCAATCATACAGGATTAAACTCTGCTTTTCCCGTCTGTTTTTGTGATTTTAGGCGGTATAACGATTTTTATTATAAAAAAAGAAGTGAAAAATTGTTTTCAATCAAATTTTAGGGATTTTAGTTTTGCAAAAAAAAATTTTAGGATTTCAACTTCCTGAGCTTTGAAGATTCTGATTGGAGCAAAAATATTCAAGCGGATGAAATGATTTTAGTTAAAATACTGATGTTTACGAAATATTTGTAAAAAGTTTATTGAAATTTTAGTCCACCACCTGGGACGCACTTGCAGCAAATTCAGGCCAGTAGTGTCCACCGTTAAATATCCTTAGAGAGTTAAATACTGGATTTAAAAATTTTCAACTTACACTAAAGTCATATTTTCAAAGGTTTCCATACATCCAGTCTATTTTTTACTAGCTGCTTGTTTTGGATCGATTTAAAGCAGTGTTTTATTTATTTCATCTAAATTACTTGTCACCAAATATCTTACTGTAAAATTTTAACAAACTATACAATCAAGCTTGTCTTGCACCCAGTGCTAACCAACAAATTATTCCATTACCTATTAAGTTTAGTTTGGATTTATTTCAAGAAATCAAAATCTCTTTATAAGATATTTCAAAGGTGGTGGGGTTAAAGATCTTACATTAACTGATTTCTCATTACTTTAGTCACACGAAGCAGATGTAAACTTGGATGGAAGATATGATTATTTAGCATTCGAAATGGAAATCCCATTATTAGCTACAACATTAATGCGAAGCGTTGAACTTATTTTATTCTTTGACTACAAGTTACATGTACGTCTTTTTTTTCTTTAAACATTTTTCAGCCAATCAACCATCTCACTTTCATGCCCAAGTAACTTTTGAAGCAATGTTCTCTCATTGATATGATTAAAACTAAAATTACCTGCATAAAAATTATCATAAATTTTCAATAAAGGGAGGTTGAAAGAATTTTCCAGGTCAGGTAATTTAGGTTAGATTTTATAATTATTGGATACTTTATTGATATTATTTTTATAAATATATAGTTAATTTATACTACTTTAGTACTTAAATTTTAATTTTCTGGGTAAGCTGTGTACAGTGAGAAAGTACAATGGTAATTTTCTATAAATAAAGTTTATCTATTTTTTTTCCTAGCAATTGTTACCAACACTACTTTAGTGATTCTTTATTTTTAAATTTATTTTTTTTTTGGTATATTTTTAATAGTTTTTCGTCAATATTTGTTTTTGGATTTGAATCAGAATGAAATAATTTTTACACACTGATTCTTTGTAATTGTTCTCATAGAAATTATAAATGGTATATAAGCCAAAATATGTGTGTGTGCATGAGTGTGTTCCTTCGAAGTTATCAGATCTGCATATTACTCTATCAGACTAGAGGTATGGACGCATAATATTTCAAAATCTTTTATAGTTACAGATTTCTTAAAGCTAGTAGATTTACTGACACAAAATAAGTAGATATAACTTCTGGGATCTTGCAAAGTCAGTGCTAACATCGTTATACTAACACCAATAAATTCTAATCCTATTTTATCAGTTGTATTGAAAGTGTCGTTTAAATTAGGTCTAATAAATCAAAGTTTTATATTGTAGATGTTTTCAAGCATACAGATGGAAACCATGGCTTTTATAAAGTGCATTTCACCATTTGATAGCAGTTCTTTTGAGATTGATGGTTCTTTAAAATTTCACAAAAAATATCCGTTGCCACATAAAGGTTCTATCTCAAAGTATAATGTGAGTATTTTTTCCTAACAATAAATTATGTGGGCACTCTCAATCTTGTTTTTTTTTTAACCTTATACATTAAATATATCTATGTTCCTTGTTACAGTTGCTTAAAACAAAGAAAAATTTTAATCTAGGATTTTTTCAGTGATTTACATTTTTAGGTATTGTGTTACGTTTTTTTGATAAGACTCCTTTAATTAACGCCTGTGCATTTGTAAGACCGCATGCAGAGATTTGATATTTTAAAAAACTGTACAAATCCTGCACTGGTTCATTTAATTAAAAGATTCTTGTTTTAAAATCATTCAAAAGTCCATATGCATGTTTTGGTCTATCTGATATATAATGTTATCCGATAACTTTGAGGCAAGAAGTCGCTCGCGATAATTAGAGTAGTCCTCTTAGTGAGGATTCTTAACAAGCGTTTTGCAAATCGTCCTTATTTTTTCTATTCTTTTTACCAGTGAAATAGTTTAAAATGAAAATGAAAAATTTTTTTAATTATGTAAAATATAGATCAAAACTTTCGCTAAGAACCATACCTGTCTCAAGGTATTGTATAATTTCTTTTAACCTAAACACCTATACATTTTTATCATCCATTACCAAAAGCTGTGTCATTAATATTTCGCTTATCAATACTGGGATGTTTTCTTGCTGTCAACTGATACTTTTTACTTGCATTGATTTATTTCTTACAAACATGAATCTTTCAGGCACAGTTGTGACCTCTACTTTTTAATCTGTACAATCCTTAAATGAACTTGTATATAAAGTTCCTACCTAAATGTTGGCATTACATGTATTAAAATAGTTATAACCAAAGCAGGTTTTTACCTGATTTAAAGATTTACCATATTATCACAAGTTTTATTTAATTGCCTTTAAAATCTTTTTACGAGCTCCTTGACATTTACTCTCATTCTTCAAAGTATTTCCGGAAAACATTCAAATAATAAGGTTATAAAACAATAAGCTTACTTCTTTGCTTTTTCTGAAAGCAAAAAACTTTTCTCTGATAAAGGGCTTTTGGTGGAGCGGTTGAATTGTTATTGTTTTTGTACAAGGTTCAAAAAATATCGAGACTAAAAAGCTTATTAAAACCTCATTTTGAACATTAATTATGTAATCGTGACGTCACATAGAATTAACGGATATTTTTTTTTTATTGGATATATATACTGCTGAGCGCTTTTTTTTTTAATTTTCTATTACAAATTAATTTTTATGTATTGTTTGTAAAATAGAGCTCATTATGCTGAGTATTTACTTTACCATTGAGCTGCTAATCGCACAAAAATCATTAAACACAAACTTTGAATAATAGTTTTCAGAGCGGAAACACAGTTCTGTACATGGAAGAATTGCAGCTTTACATCTACATCACCCTACCCAAGGCTTTTTTACTTACACATCGTATTAGCTGCCAACAAGCTGCTGTAGCACCAGGAAATTCACTCCAGCAACTGGAAACTGTTTTGCACCAACGTCAGTTTTACATGTTACCCAGTGTACTGAAATCAGGAACATTTCGATTTAATAATTTGCTCAACCCTACACTGGATATGTAATGAAAAAATATTTCTAAAAAAAAGACTCTTATTTAGCGAATAAGTCGGTTGGAATAAGCTGGGGAGGATGTGTTGGGAAATTTGGAATTCACTTCTAAGTCCGCTTGAATTGGACCATTAAATTGTTGTTTAATTGCATAAATATTTCTCCTGATAAATTTTGCTGTTTGCAGTAGATGTCTGCTGTCTGAATTTGAATTTTCAAAGTTTAAGGTTACTATCACATCTTTCTTGAATGCAAATAACACTTTTCTACCTTCTACATGTGCAAATATATCCCGGCACAAAGCTAAAATATTCTATTTAAATCTAATGGAGGTAATTCTATCTGGTATATCATGATTCAGTTGTTCGCATAATTGTTTTGTAGTATTTAACTAACTCAGACAGTTAGACAGGCGCTGCGTTTCTATCACTGTATTCTCCTAAATAAACATATGTTTCCACATTAGAGATATCTTCAAATTTTACTTTGTTTGAAGATGATTGGTTCTTATTCTAAAATTTTCTATAACAATTATGAATATTGGTTTGGGAACTATTAAGATGCACAGCAACTCTAGAAACCATATCACCCTCAGAGAGTTTAGCTAATAACCTCGTGTTGCTCATTTAAATTCATCTATTCTCATGTATTTTTATCTAGCGTCAATGTTGAAACATAGCCTTTCCCTATTTCGATATTATGCATCGCAAAAACAAATAGAAGATTGAAGTTCATTCATTGTGCTCAAAGAAATCATTTTTGTTTTTTTCTTTCTTTATAGGGTATATTTTCTTTTTAATGAACGATCAAAACGACCAATGTTCAGCTCATCTTCACAAGGTTTAGGACTTCATTTTAAATTAGTTTCAATATCAGGTCCCCCTTTTATCAACAATCTATGTCATCAATTTGTTTAAAGATTTTTCTATAAAAACTAGCAAGGCCTATCTATATGAAATCTCCTTTTTTATTACAGCTATTATAAGATCTTATAATAAGGCTTTTTTGTAATGAAAAATCAAACTTTAGATATTTTTTCTTATAGGTGTCAATAATTGACCGGTCTACAAGCAATGCGAATGAACTGAATCTCCAACACATATTTAGAAACTACCAGCAAAGAAACAGTATGTTTAAATTTAAATTTACCACTCATAAAGGTTTTGCTCAAACTTTACAGCATATACGAGTACCCATCGAAAGATCTAGTGGCGTAGCAACATATGTGTTTGATGTTTGTCACTATTTGATGCATTTTTTTTTTTTGCTCGTTCAATAATTAAGCACTGTTGTTATAGCTCCCTCTTTCTCCCTCTTTTTCATTAGAGTCTTTTATTTGCTTTGCGCACAGACACGCACATACTGGTAATGTTCACATAGTTGCTAATTGGTCACAAGGTCATGTTATGGGAAGTCTTTACATAAGTCAGATATACAACTTTAACCTAGAACATAATTGCAGTGACAGATGTAAAAACACTGTAGAACAGCGAAACATAAGTGGTTTTTTTCCCTTCATAAGACATTTGATTTGATTTGTAATTGTTATTTTAATAGTTTATTAGGCGAAAGATAAGGCCATTATTCAGCGCGAAACCTATTTAAAGATCAGGTGAAAGTTATACCATTTTTTGCTGACATTAGATTTGTTTTCTGGCTTGAAGTCTTAATCAAGTTTTGCGCTATTAGGATTGTGCAATTGTTGCCGGTATAAACAAAGCTAAACCGACCCCTGTTAAAATTAGAAAATGCTGTCTTAGCACAATAAAATAAAATAAGCGCAAATCTTAGATTAGATTAATAGGTAGGCATGAAATAATGACAAAGAATTTTCCGTTGTTGGTATTATATTAATGAAGTCATTTAACGGCATCATACTGCTACAGCCAAGATATCTGTTTTTTGAAGCAGCGCCTTACTACAGCCATGATATCTGTTTTATGAAACGGCCTCTTATTACAGCCATGATATCTTTTATGGAAAAGACCTCTTACTACAGCCATAATATCTGTTTTATGGAAACGGCCTCTTACTACAACCATGATATCTGTTTTATGAAACGGCCCCTTACTTTACTTTATTTTAGTTTCTACTAATTTTGTGAGCAATTATCCTGTTTGGAATCATGGTCCAGTTCAAAATAATGCGTTCACTGTTAAAGTTCGAATGTATTATCCTGAGGAAACCATTGTGTATCTTTTCATATTTAATTGCGGTACGGCAAGGGTTCAAACATAGAAACAAAACAAAAAAAGATTATAGAGATAAACTTATTAAAACGTACGTTTTTGACCATATTTGGTGCCCTAGTTTCCAAAAAAAGCTTTAGATTATCGAAATAATAGTTGAGGGGTATTTAGACTTTGATAGAGTGTAACCTAAAGTAAAGAAAAGCTGATAAATGTTTATAGTTTTTTTTTTTGGTTTTTTGTTTAAAAAATGAAGTAGGTTATCCACATCTACATATATGTTATGAACTTTACAATTTTTGACCGATTTCATTTAACTGAGCCTGCTAAAAGTAATTTTTCTGTACTTTGCTATACTACTGCAGAAGGTGCATTCAATCAGGGTAGACTTATGCCTGAAATTAATTGATTTCGTTCAAATACCAATTTTAGCGGGTCAAAAAATGTGGGTGTGGAGAATTCAGTGAAATATATATGAAATGCATCAAACACTGTTTCTCACTCTCTAGAAGAGAAGGGTAAATCATGATATCAATAATTGGCAATTTTAAAAACTTGCGCTTAACTTTAGGCTCCAGGGAGTATTTTAAGGGCAATTATGAATCTGGTTTAACCAATAATCCGAAAAAGTAAGGTGGACACAGGGATGGAGTAAATTGCATAAACTATGTTTTTACACTAGACTAAAATAAATAAAAAACAAAAAGAAAACGAAACTTTAATTATAGAATAGAAAATTGATATGATATGTTTAACAACTGTAAAATTATACGATATTTCATGGCGATGCAATTCTTCAAGTAATTAATGAAGCAAGACGTTTTCAGCCTTTTTTCCATGTTAAGGGGCAGTGAAATAAGATATGTATGAAAATGATCATACACTATCGATATAGAAAAAAATTCTTTTGGAAATTATTGTCCATTTTCTATCACAATTTATCCAAAACATCTCAACTTGATTTCCTTAACGTTGTTGAATTAATAGTTATCGCCCAGGCTTTTGGCAGTTGATAAAGTTTGCTTGGGTTCAATATCTTGCCGTCCTTCTCATATTTACGTATGTAATGGGACGAGTCAAGAAGTTTGTATTTACTAATCAACTTGTGATTTCAACATTGACAAAGAAATTTCATAGCGATTAATGGTTGCGTCATGGTTCATCAATATTTTCAAACAGCGCTTAACGGTTATGTCATGGTTCGTCAGTATTTTCAAACATGATTAACGGTTATGTCATGGTTCGTTAGTATTTTCAAACAGCGATTAACGGTTATGTCATGGTTCGTTAGTATTTTCAAACAGCGGTTTTAACGTTAAAAGCAGGTTATTTTATAGCTCGTTTTATATAAACTGGTGGTTTCAAAATTTGAAAGAATAAATTTTACAACTAATTAATCAGGCCATTCCACATCTCGTTCCAAATCAACTGTTGGTTTAAAAACTTAAAATGTTTCATACAAATTTATGAAAATGCTTACATTTGTTAAAATTTTCTACAAGCTATTTTTCGATTTTCACATTGAAATCAAGACTTTCCATAATTTTTTCCACGATTTAAAAAATGAAACCTTCATAGCTTTTGGGGATCGTTCTAAGATGTTCAGTTATGGTAATCAATAAATTTAATCGTCACTTGATTATCTAAAACACTTGTAATTATCAATGTCAGTTTGTTGCTGTGGAAACCGCTGATGAAATAATCACTTTGCTGGCGAGATAGCAAAACGATGGAGGACATGACATGCTGTCGTGCTACCAAAATAAAGATATCGAATGGTTTTTCTTTATACTTAACTAGGGAATAAAAAACAACCATGTTTATTTTTAAAAGTTGAATTAGTGTTATTTGATGAATTCACTCACTTGCGTTGTTATGTTGATAACTTAGCAATTATAATACCCCATTAACCCCGATCGTGTTCATTTTAATTCAGTCATGTTTACTCGACTGAATTCTAAGGTCATTTTTACGTTCCCAATTTTGATTGAAATTTCTCATGGAATATCGTTTTTAATACAATAAATAGTTTACGAACTTACCTTACACCCTACTTACCCTTTTTTAAATTTTTAGGTAATTATAGGTAGGGCTGACACAAATGGGGAAAAAAGATTAAAATTGAAGTAATCTAGAAATTAATAGCAACAGTGATATCAACAAAAAAGAGATAAATTGTAGGAGTAACATATCGAGCCTCTGTGAAGTTTTAATAAAACAGATAATACAGCTAAGACTTTTTTTGTTTGGTTTTAAGTGAATTTAGATAACCGAAATTAAGTCTAAACGTGAGAGAAATTTAAACCTGTGGGCTTTTTGTGTGTTAAAAACAGCTACATTTGGCCTGATAAATTTAAGCAAATCTTTTTTTAAAAGAGAAATGGTCCCTGGTTCTTTGAAAATTTACAATCGTGAAATTTTGGAACAAAAGATGATCTTCGCCAAAATTTCAAATGACAAAGGAATGCTAAAGATCCATTTTCCAGTACAAACGAAACATTCCCTAAATTTAATCAAAATTTTTTTTTTACTGTTTTCAATAGTTGAAAACATTCATGATTAACGTGGCCAATTTTTTTTTAATCATAACTGCTATTCTTCAGACGTTTCTCTGATTACAGGTTACATAGCAATGCCCCTAACGAAGCATACTTATAACTTATCTTACTACCTTTGGTCCCTTAAAAGCATTTAAATATTCCTGCAACAACCGGAGCTGCTTGTTAATCAGCAAGGCAAAAACCTAGTTGTTTGAGTTAAAAGTAAAGAAGGAGAATGTAACTAACAATGTAAATATGAGTAACAGTCATGAAGTAAATAGCACTTCCCATCGACAGCCCACCACCAATGTTGGTTGCCGACATACGTTGGGTTTAAGATGCCTTCCATTCCATCCCCCAATAAAAGTGGTTGATGCTAAAACTCCTAAAGCGGAAAATAAAATTAGTGGATATAGAATTATTGACACTTACATTCTTTCCAATTTTTTTAAAATTGCTTTTGTGTCCGCGATGTTAGATGGTGTCATTATCACTTGGTGACAAAGTGTTTGAGAAGAAAAGGACTATCGTAATTGACGGCTTGTAGCAGAGGCTATGATGTCAACACGTTTGTTTACATCATAGTGGTGTAAACAATGCGTACATTAGGGCATGGTCAGAAAAAATATAGAGAGATTGATTTAGCCGAAGCATAGTAAAAGTAAAAAGAGAAATTTTTTTTTTTTTTAGAAAATCATGGTTTACAAATTTATGGTACATGGTAGTCTATATTAGGTCTTTGAACTATATCCAGAGAGCTGATATGTTTCCTTGGTTTATGTTTAAAAGCGTTATAGTTTGTGATTGATGTTCATTAGAAAGCAGGCTGTTCCATATAAAGAAACCTTTGATGACAGACAAAATCTTTTTAAGCTTTAGATGTTGCGTAGAGCAATTTTTCTATTTTTAGAATTTTCAAAGATTTCAGACATGTAATTGAGGTTGGGTCTACTGCATAATTTAAATGCATATGCAGCAACACCCTTATTAACCCACATATCAACAGGCAGGCAATCCATGGCTTTATATTGCTCAGTACCAATATGGGTATGACTGTTCATATTTAAACAAAATCTTATACATTTATTTTTCAAACGGATTTTAAGTGATTTGTTGAGGCTTAAATGCCAAACAGAACATGGATAATCAAAGTGAAGTTGGTTTTAAGGATTGCTAGACCAGGCCTAAACAGTGGTATATATCAATGATCATGGAGAAATTGTCATGTGGTTTTTTTGAAAGGTAATATATGTGGCTTTTGGAAGATTAAACGGGCTGTAGGGGGTATTTTTCTAGTTTCAGGGGGTTATGTGAAAGTAGAAAAATAAAAGCAAGTTGTTTTTTAAAAACTCAACTATATTTTTTATACTCACATAAAATACAATTTTAGAGGTAAGATAGGTGTCGCAATAAGACATAAATGAAAAATTATTTTAAAAAAATTTATGGGTGTAAAAATCTATCGGGGTAAAAAGTTTTTTGTTATTTTCACAGATATAAAGTAACATTTTATATTTAAAACACGATTCAATCTCATATGTTGTGATGTATAAATAGATTTTTCAATGAACTGCTAAATATGACTTGAAAATGTAAATATATATGCTTTTCAGGGGTAAACATTCACAACATCAAAATGTAGTTTTGTTTAATGAGAAATACAAAAACCGATGTTTTTCCTAAAAATTAACATTTCTTTAAATATGGTATCTGAATAGTAATAACATAATAGAAAATAAGATAAGTTTACAAGTTCAGCAAAGTTATAAAATATACCAAACTGTTATTTTCAGGGGTGAATAACAGCAAGAAAATCTACAACACTAAGCACAAAAAAATAGAAAATTTAACCTTCATGAACTAAACTGACAAAATACTTTAAATACTTTTTTGGATGTCATCGCTGGCAAGCCAGACGCTTAACGAATTTTCGGGTATTTCGAGACATGTTGTAAATCGCTTCCACAAAGCCGCTACCATAATAGCTGTAAGAGTGTGCAGCCGCAGAACACAACTACAGGGTGGAAGAGCAGTCCTATTGATTGCCTTGTTCTCCTTTGTGTAATTTTTGCTATAAATCTTGTAGCGGAAACTGTCTGTATTTTTACTACTATACCCATATAGTTGACAGACATACTCTTCAAACATTGAGTAGAGTTAATCGGTTACTGTCCAAGACGTAAAAATGTCGATTCAAACTTCCTTGTATTTTTTACCAATTTCCAGAATTTATCTTTTTCTTAGCGGAAGAATGAAGATACATCATCATTGCCGGTAAAGGAAGAAAACCGATGATAGGATTCACGAGCTCTGTTTTTTA
Organism: Euphysa ruthae; assembly: GCA_035046665.1. Classification (NCBI taxonomy): domain Eukaryota; kingdom Metazoa; phylum Cnidaria; class Hydrozoa; order Anthoathecata; family Corymorphidae; genus Euphysa; species Euphysa ruthae. The sequence continues at coordinate 15,366 of JAUZNK010029362.1, forward strand.
TCGACACCGATTTTCTATCTTTTCCACTACATCATCTAACAGAACTCTGTTACTAAACTCATTCAGTAAAGCAACAGCGAGAACGACAATGTCGATGATGCTGAGATGAATTCCTTTTCCAACAAAACTACTATCTTGCTGCATCGTAATATGTTGAAGAGTTTTGCCTTGGATTCATTAATATACTCTGTAATCAACTCCATCCTTCGTGTGTTGTTTTCTTCATTAAATAAAACTTTAGAAAATTTCTCGGAATCTTAGATTGCAATGACTTTATGAAAACCTTAAACGAATCGCCACGATTTTCTCTTTCCATATTTTTAATCGATGATTCTGGTAAGTATCACCAACAATATCAACTCGCTTGTAACCGACTGGAATGCATTTCACGTATTGTATTTTACACCGATTCGACAGATTTGAATCAACTACACCGATTATTTTGATAAGCCTAAATTATAAATTGACGTATATGATAGATGACTAATATCGCTGTTTAGCATCTTAATAATTATTTTATTTTACATTGAAATCACACCTTAAATGTCTATGGTATCAGATAATGTGCAGAAGAGTGCGTTCATACCCAAGACATATGCACCAATCTCAGGTAGGTTCTAACAGTGTTTCTGATTCACTCACTTATTCTGTAAGCAGAGATAATTTCCATTAATTTAGATTTAGATGTTTCTCGTCTTCTTCCACCTGGATTTTCTATGCTCAACGGAATTGGAGACCATTGATATTGTAATACTGCTTCAAAATCGATTGTGTTTTCGCTCTTTACTGTGAAGTATAACAGATTGCTAACTATATTGCGGTTCACTTCCAACACCTTTCTTTATTTTTTTATCTTTTTTAAGGTGGTAGACAAGTATTAAAACTAAACTAAAACTATTATAACCGTCATATACAGAATATAAAAATACGTTTAATATACAGAATATTAAAAAATAAAATAAAAATTTTAAAATTTGATCGCGGGCCCAAATTTTTGGTCACCGGCCCAAAAAAGCAAATTTACCTAAAAAAGTGATTAAATATTTCAACAACCAAACTCGGTAAACCAAAACTTCTGCTACAGTATATGTGCATGTGTATGTACATTCATTAATTCATTCATTCATTTATTTAACGTTGGTAACGCTTACATAGTTGTATATCAATTACATAAAAATTATATATTAATAAACACCAATATAGACCGACAAATTTTTTAAAATTTTTTATATTTTTTTATACAGTACATGCGTAATAGATATTTGAACACGCCCTAAAAATTTCAAATAATATGGTGGATTAAAAGCATGTTTTGCAGCAATTGCGATTAGATTTTTTGGGAGAATATTAATAAATTTCAAAACAAAGGCGTTAAACAAACTGTGGTTGCAGTTCTACCAACTTCTACTGACTAAAAGCTTTTTGACTCTGAATAGACTCATTTGAGCCTTCAGATAAAAAGATTTTATGGTTAAATATCGCATATAAACATGGAAAGTGTTACATCAAAACACCAAAAATCTCTGTTGTTGCTCTGAAGAGAAAGGGAACAAAATAAATGTTAATGGAAAAGATAAAACAAAATATAAATAATTATAAACACAAAAAACTCCATTCATAACACCTTCTTTCTCAGTATCACTATTAACATTGAATTATACAATTATGCAATTATGCAAGAAGGAATGGATGAAATAAGTAAAATAAATAAAAATTGACACAAAAATTCTTTCTACAAATCCTTTTGGTCAACTCAACTGCTTGAAATAAACACACCTTACGCCAATAACTTACAACCACATTTATGGTTTAAATTTAGTCTAACATTTAGTTTTTAAAGCTTCGCTAAAGGTTTCATACTTGTTTCGAGTTATTGTTGAATGATAAAGCATTGTATTTGATACTAAGCGTTGTTGTTCAAACATATCTACTAATTAACACCAACCTTAGAAACCTTCATAATAGCTTCGCTTATTTCGTCATTCAAAGGTTTTCCAGAGCTAAGATTGTAAAGCTTGGTTTTGTTTAGTGCAGATTCATAAGAATTTAAGTGTTAATTTGTGAGTACTTCTTGTATTTTGCTAAAATCTTACTAAATCAGATTTTAACACTTTTGATGGTCGCAATTGTTTATAAGAGCAATTGCTTGGCCCCAATCCAGTTAAGTCGTTTAAAACGATGGTACAGCTTCTCACTTGCAGTACCGGCCAACGACGATTGTAGTGTGTTCCCCCCGTGACACCGAATAAACTTCCTGAAGTGCATGCTCCTGCTTGGTAAACAACATCTTTTAATCCAGAGTTACTGATGAGGATATTCCAAGAACCTAAAAATGATGATTTTCTACTAATATTCTTGATAATCTACTTATGAGGTGAACAGTCAAAATATAATATATGAAATCTATGTAAAAACAACAGCAATAAAACCATTATAGGACATTAATTGGATGAGCAGCGTAAACTTTAACTTTATTGGGGAAATCTCGTATTTCAACTTAAATTTCGTAAGAATTGATAGATAGTTAGATATATTGAGATAAATTGTATAAATAAAAATATACAACACCATTGATTTTTTTTCGAGTTATATTAGTTAATACATAAATAGTACTATGCAACGATTAGTAAGCCATAAGTTGTACCTTGAAGTTTTCTTTTGAAGTGAAAACCTTCCAGGTGAATGACTAAATTCTTGAACAGTATTCCAACATGCACATGAACATCCAATGTTACATCAGCATGTTAATCTCTTTTGCAAATCTCTGTAAATTAGTAGCCAACCAGAAATTGAGCTGTTTTTTTTCCTGGAGAAGAGAAATTGTTCATTGAAGATTTAAATTAAAACCATGCGTTTATGGCTTGTGTAGCACCGGGATGGGTGGTAGCACACCAGTAGTTCAACTCAATACAAACACAACGACTTGTCAAAATTTGCATGATGATATTATTAGCACTTGTTAACAAAGGATTTGTCATTTTTAAGAATTTTGTTGGAAATAGCAAGGAAATGAGTTGATAGAATACTAGGCCTATTTATTACAGTTACTGGTAAAACTATTCGACCTAGAAAACTGTTAATGCCATGTTATGCTCGCAGCTGATTTCAGAGGTAGGGCTGATGAATGTTTCGCTAGTTCTTGTGCATTATGTGCCTGTGCTAGCTCTATTTCACATGTTTTGCCATAGCTTGTTTAATGTCCTAGCCGATTTGTTATCTGGATAACTTTTTTTGGCTAATTAGGTTATGAAGTCCTGGATCGAGCAGAAAATTTAATAAATTTAATAAATGTCCCTTTACTTATTTCAATGAATAAGCTCAGCTGAATAAAAGTCAACTAACCGATGGACCTTAGTACTTGAAACGTCTGAGATCTTCAGAAGATCTTTCAGAAACAATGTGACAATGTGACTGATATTTAACAATTACTTTGCCAACATTACCAAAATCTTTAAATATTGGATCATGGGATCCTCATATTGAACATAACCCTTTGACGTCAGATTCAGATTTTGAGTCTCATCCAAGTATTATGGCAATCCATACGGATTTTCCCTGCATTAATAGTTTTGACTTTGTTCATGTAGAACCCATAGAAGTATATGACGTTATCATTAAGTTAAAAAAAGGTAGTGATGCTATACCACTATCACTTATAAAAACTTTAGCACACTCTCACAGTCCCATAATTGCTGATTGCATTAATACTTTGTTGA
>JAUZNK010029373.1:0-10101 GCA_035046665.1 Euphysa ruthae
ATATAGTTTCTATATACTAAATGGTTGTGTATTGTGAACTCTATTATCTAAACCAATAATTATTTTTATAACCAAAAAACCAGAGCAATTGAAGACATATATAAATATTTCATAAATATAATAATTAAAACATCTCATCTGATATCAAATAATTTGTTGTTTCAAATGTAAGAACTCATTGGCATAAATATCAGTTTATTATCAATATATTGGATATGGGAGAAAAAGTTGACTGATTATCTTTATTTAAAATTAAGAACAAAAATTCATTTTTAATTGAAAGTCTAAACTGAATCAACTAATAATATAGTTAAGTGAAGTATAAAAGATGAATTTAGTTTGTTTTATTATTTTAATCAGCAAAATTACAAAGTTTGGTAATTTCCAGTGAAACCGGTAATTTCTGAATACATTCAAAAGTGAAAGAGTCTAAAGTTAAGTTCTCAGGTTTCCATGTATTTTGACTCGCTTTTAACAATATGATAGATAATAAAAAACAAAGTTGCTGTCGGAGAGTTTTTAAGTTTTTCTTTATTCTCCCTAGCTTTCTGAACCAAGTAAGGTAAGTATGATGCAAATGTTAATTCACTTACTTATGGAAAAATTTATGCAATCTGTAAGAAGAGGGATTATAAATTCAGCATAAGATTGGATGAAGGTGTTTGGGCAAATAAACTCTGCCCTTTTTAAATCAATAATGAGTATAATTGCTAAAAAATGTGTTTATTATTTTTTTTTTGTAGATACATATATTACAAACTTGGAACACAGGAAAAGGACAGACATACACCATTTAAATTCTGCCAAAACATGTTACCTGAAATTAGATGGTGGTTTCACCATAAATGCAGTCATCTAGTGGGCTCAAACCACATATTTTCTCACTACGGTCTCCATAGTTCGGCTCCTTAGACCACTGTACCACGGAATTACAAAATACCAGCAATAACTTCTCTGTACCATATTAGCACCAATGACTTTTTCTGGATTTTTTTTTGAAAGGACTGCTAGCCTTAAATGGTTTTTTTTTTCTTCATTATTCCAGAAAACAGAAATATTTTTTAGCAGATTTTGAATGAAAATTTGTTATAAAAGCCTCCTTCTCTTAAAAGTTATTAAAAACAAATTGCTTCTCAACATCGTAAGATTACATAAAAAAAAAAATGATTACGAGTAAAAATTACCTCTAATACGCCATATATAGATGCAGCATCATAAATTTGATTGGACAATAGCATAGCTAAAACTATTTCTTCATGCTGTGGTGCTAATGTTCGAATATCATCTACAAGATCCTAAACAATAATAAGTTAGCTCGTTAAATTATGCTCAATAAATTAAAAATCAAGTTTCTATTTAAAAAATAAATAAAAAATCATCAATAAAAGAAAATTAACAAAAAAACCAACATTTTCGAGAAATTTTTCTTAGTAAATCTCATTTACAAAGCTCTGGCACATGAAATAATAATAAATGCTATTGCATATAAATTACATTTTTTTTTTCTAAACCGAAATAACAAAAAGGTAAAGCAATGAAAAACAATAGATATTTAAAGACGTTTAAACAGTTAGAAACGGAATTTTCAAAACTTTACAGTATTATTTTTAGATCTAAAATAAATAGTATATTTGGGTTAGGTGGTGCCTCTATCAGGAAAAACACTGTTTGATCAATAGTTCTTGCATTTAATTTGATATTAAAAGCAAGGTTTAAATTTGCTCTGAGGTTGGAACCTGCTCAAAAAATAAATACAAATCTTATTTGTGCATTTGTTAGTTTACATAGTAATATTCTATGCCTTTACCAGGACATGTTTGCACAATCAAAATTAGCATACAGGTTAAAAATTCAAAGATAAAATTCGGATTACTCTGTTAGTGATTATGTAAAAACATACAATCTCAACATTTACAAAATAATTTGGTGAAGTGGAGCGTCATTTACAACGAAGATTGGGTTTCCAACTGACATTAAGATATTTCATTTTGATATTTGATATTTAAATTATTTATCAATTTTAGAATAAACCATTTCTATCTATTATTCTCACAACAAATAATGCTGTTTGTATAATAAAAATTTACCCTTCTATATCTTCGAAAAAATTCTCTGATTATGAGCTGTCTTTGGGAGTTATTACGTGATGCCAAGAACTGTAATATACCTTCAGGGTTTCGATCTTAAAAAAATATGTTAAACAGATTATCACTAATATTTAGCTAACTGGAATATGTTTTGTTAAAACTGAACTTACCAGACAACAGAGGTTTACAAATATAAAAAATAATGAGTCTACCTCGTGTGAAATTTGGTGAGTAGTTATCAAACTAAACTTAACCTGATAGATAAGATCAAACTTAACCTGATAGATTGGATCAGGAGCTTAATGTGATAATTATTTAGGATCATATAGATTTGATAATTATATGATAATTATTCAGCAGAAATTCATTCCTGTAGTGATTTTGAGTTCTTGTGGCAGTCATAGAATTAGCCTTTCAACAAAACTTATAAATTCGGCAAAAAACTAGTTAAATGGCATAGCTATTTAGTGACATTTAGATTTTTTAGGGAGGCTTTTTGGAACTTCGACTTGTAAAAAAAAAAGAAAAAAAAAGAAAGAAAGAAAAGAAACTCAAATTTAAAAAGGAAACTTAAGGCCACATTATTTGCTGCAACTGATTTGTTTAAAAATTTACAAAAAAAATCTTGTAAACCAATTTTATAGTTTGTAAATATCATTCAGGATAGGACTCTTTTATACCAGAGCACCAATTTCTTGGTTACTCTGGCAACAAATCACGTAAAGACTAAACTAAGATGAAAGCAGTGTTTTAACTATCTGAATACGTTTCTAAAAGATAGTTTAATGATTTAAAGTTGGTCTTGATTAAACAGCAGTTTTAACGTCTCAAAACGGCAGCGTACTAAGTTTTTTTATTTTATTTTTGGTATTTCAATATATATATATATACCAAGAATTAAATTGCAAACTTAGCACGGTGTCGTTTTGACATTTTCAAATTATTATTATTCTTACTCAAAGATAAAAGGTACCTCCGATTCAAGAGTTTATGGCAGACCAAGATGAATGAAAAAACTGCACGCAAAGCTTTCAATTGGCCACTTGCGATTATCAATGATGCTGAATATTCTTACGTGCTTAATTTAAGAAAACTTACTTTTCTGTAGCATCGATTTTCCAATGGCTTGGGCATCTTTTAATGCGTCAAAGTTGGACATTGAAATTCCTTTAACAGTTCCGTAAAACTAAAATAAAATAAAAATAACTTCAATAAATAAATTATTGAACTATTCATATAGCAACTTTCTTTGAATCTCAAAGAAGCCTCTTTTCTTCAGAACGTTCAGGTTATTATGAAAAATATTTTTAATGTGTTAGAGAATCAAAGATTTAGTGAACAATCCCAGAATTTTCCATACCCTAACTTTTGAGAATATTTGGGCCAAAACAAGGCAATGGAAAACTTAAGAAGAGTGTAATGAAAGGTTTCCAAATGGTTGACATTTATAATTGTGATAAATAATTTTTTTTAACTCCTAAAAATATTTTTTGGCTTGAAATTCATTTTGGGAAAAAATTAACCCATCTTTGGCTTGGGCCAAATTGATAATTTTCTAGGTGACTGACATGAAAAAATGTCACAATGGATATTTTTAAACATTAAACAAGGTATTTTTGAATCAGATTTCACATTTTTGGTGCTTGGATGCAATAATATTTTTAATGTAGTACAAATATAATTTCCTAAAAACTGATTTTTGAACCAAGCTAAAATTATACAGTATTTTCTAAAGTCAGATATGGTAAAAATTGCTTCAGGGCCTGGGTCAAAAAAAAAAAATTTTTTTTTGGCAGTTGACAATATGACAGTGTTCTCATTCTTTTATAATTTTATGCAAATTACGAAAATTTCTAACAAAAAAAAAAAAAAAAAAAAAAAACAAAAGCGAACTAGTGGGTTGACAGAAGAAAATCAGAGAAATTATTGAATGATTTCCTCAAAATTATTTTTTGAAAAAGATTTTGCCACAAGTAATAGAATTATGGAGAAAAATTTTTGACCCACATTTTCGATAATACATCTAAATATTTTCCATTTTATCAATTAAAATGCTGCTTTTAAAATTTTCAGAGAAACCATCCTCAATAACTTTTTAGAATTAAGAAATAGTGGTATAGAGGAGAACTTTTGCACCAAATAGCTCACCTCTTTTTTAATTTGTTATATGGCCTGAGTATGATAATTCTAGAGCTAAAAGCAACTTTTTAGAATTTTTCTCATATGTTTATTGCGTTTGCTTTTTTCAATCATCTTTTACGCAAATAAACAACTGTTGATAACTTCATCATAAATGTCACTTTTAATTATTTCACAAGACCCAACTTCACCAGTGGTCCAATAAAAAATCTCAAACAAACACAAATCAATGCACACCTTTTTAGATTTGAGTTTAGCTAAACCTCTTCGATTATCTCTGCCAACAAATGTTGGATCAATAACAGGACCGTTAAGCTGAGTCACTTTTGCAGAAGAAAGCTCAGCCGGCTTTCTTAGTTCATCTTCAAGACCACCTGCTGGTTTTTCCTCATCCTCTTCATTCGTATCATCTTGGTTTTCTGGACGTGTTGTCTTTAAAATACCTAAAATTAAATAAAGTAAATGACACTCAGAATAAAATTCTAAGCAATTTCCTGCTATGCTGCAAGTAATAAATGATATTTGGTAGAAACTTACAACTTATACTACATATAATGCAAAAAATAAATAATTTAAAAAAGAAGTTTTGACTGACTTGGATTTAATGAGCCTTTGTTTTATTCAAATTCACTTCGGTAGCCTGCAAATTGTCAGCGTTGGCCCAAATTTAAGAACTATTTTGTTTTGGTATGTTGAGTTAAATGTTAGATTAGCACAGTCTGGATTAAATTGGAAGACGGCCATTAACAGTTCAGCTTAAATAGTGTCTAATGCTTACTTTAAAGTAAAGATTACTATACAATGAAACACGCATAAGAAATATAACTGCATCACTCTTTTATTATTTTGTGCTAGAACTATCGAAAGAATTAAGAAACTTTAACACCACAGAAAAGCATAGTTTTTCTCTTGCAGACCATATAACAATTTGATTTTTGATTAAAGAGAAAAATTTAATTACCTCTAGATGCTTGGGCGAATGATACACCAGAAAATGCTGAATGATAAGGTTCTTCTCCATCTTCCACATTTTCTGCAAAAGATATATTTTTGAGTCCGTCTCTTAACTGTCTTTGTGCTTCTTGCGCCTCTCTTCTCTCTTCCTCTTCGCTGTCAATATCTGGTGGAGCATTTTCTCCTTCACTTTCTTCCTCTTTTTCTTCTACTTCTTCTTCTTCAGTTTCTGATTCACTACTTTGCTCCATCTCCTCTCTCAAACGAGCGCGCTAAATAATTACAAAAGCCATACTAAAAACATTTTAATCAGCAAGTTTTTGATCATTAAAAATTCTATAAAATTTGGAAATTGTTTCAATTATTTTTGGCAAATCTAAATAGAATAGACCGTTGCAAAATATTTCATCAAAATTTGGAAAACGTCATCTAATAAATTTTTTTTCATGTGAAAAATTTGGTTCTGTTCTACTGAGAAATATTTCTGTTTTATTCTTGTCCTAATGCAACACAGCTCATGATAAAGAAGAGTATGTTAGCATAATAATTTTAAAAGCCTTAATTAATCTGCCGTCCATAAATTGGTTGGATTAAATAAGATTAACAGAATGTGTCTGCTATTTTATGCATTAACAGAAAAAAACATGATTTTTTACTGAGGCTTATATATTTTCACATCAGAATAGAGGGATTCTGGATTCTGCAAAATATTAATTAAAAAAAAAAAAACAAGAGGGTTTTTAAAAAAGGATTTCATACTTTCTAACCTGATTTATTTGCAACATAAGTGGAATAAAAAAAATACAACATTCAGAAAATAATACCTCTCTCTTTGCAAACAGGATTTTTATAAACTTATTGACAACTTTTGTTTTGCGAAGTATGATTTTAATAGCGTCAGGTAATGTCAGTCTGTGCTCCAATTCAATGACACCATCTTCCACCCAAATCGGTGGTAGCTTTAAATTGATTCTCTAAATATATTTAAATGAAGCCTGGGTCAATGTACAAGCAAACAAATGGTTTAATGCTATGTGGATTTCTTTTAGAAGACAATGCTATATGTTCTATTACTTATTTAACTTCTTAGCTGATTTGAAATTTAATATATACACATATATTTTATGCAGTATAAAGACACATTTGTTTAAGAAATATTTCCCCTGTTTGCTTTGACACAAGGCCAAATGCCCTAGATTCGGAACTAAATTTTGTTTTAGATATATATTTAGATATTTATGCCTTTGTATCAATGAAAATCACACATTTCTTTATGAAATTCAAAGAAAAACTGGTTGTTAAAGAGTAATAACCAGTGCTATAATCTAGTGTTAAATACATTGTACATTGCAGCTTGATTTTTTTCCTGTTATAGGGACAAAATCAAGCTACAATGGCCATTTAGGAGTCTTTTATATATTTTTATTTTGAATAACCCTGGGATATAACAATAAGGATAATGAGAATAATTCATCTATTTGTTGGTAAGCTGGACGCAATACAAGGCAATCTAATCTATCAGAAGGAATGTGAAAAAATTATCTATTTAAAAACAAATGAATTTTCATTTTCATGTGCAACATTTAATGTATCACATGTTTTAGGTTTGCAAAACTAACTTTAAACAATAGCCACTCTTCAATTGAGTTTTTTGAATACAACCCACTCTAGGGTGAGCAGTTAATTCAAAGATATAAGGTTTTTCACAAAGAATGTAAAATGAGCTGTTTATAATTTTTAGATTTCCAAGCAACAAAAATGTAAAATGTTAGTAAAGTACCTTTGCCTTTTCCTCAGGGGAGAACAAATCTAAAATAAGAATAAATTACAGCATCTTGTTGTCAAGTAGCACAAATATCTTAAGCCTGGTTGGTAAATAAAAAGACAGTGAAACACTCATTGTTATTTTTTTAATGGAAAAAAGAGCAGCAAATATGAGAACTTTTATTTTTTGTCATAAAAATAATTGATGGCAGAATTAATAACTTCTAATTTATTATTGAATGCTTTTTTTTTATCTTATTATTGTACTAAACACAGCTGTAAAATGTTATAAACTGTTATTTCAAAAAAGCTGTCTTTGAAAACTGTGACCAATAGAAACAGGCTCTAGTGTCTAAAGGACTTTTAAAAATAAAAATAAAAAATCTGGAATTCAAGAATAGTATTTCAAAATGTTTCATTGCATTAATGAAATGGCAGCATAGCTGAAGGTAGAAAATATAATAAGAACAAGGTTTTTGAAAGCAAGAGATCTTAATTTGGGCCCAGTACCAAAAAACAAGATATTTTTTTTTTTTCAAAAAATCTGAAACTGTTAGTGTCATTGCAATTATGTCTTAATGACTTCATGTGATTATAGAAAGAAAACTAATGAACAGTTTTAGAGATAAATTCCAGGATGTATGGGCATTGGTGAATTTCACCGATTTAGCTAGAAGTTCAAAAACAAAGTTCTCTTTAAAAACAGCAGTAAAAGTGGGTAAATGCAACAAAAAATAAATAAAACCATAAGAGTTAAACATACATTGAATATGTTTTGTATTTTCTCATTTAATGTCATTCCAATTTTCTACACAAACGAACAATAGTTTATAAATGCTTAAGAATTAAAAGTTGCTACCAAAGGCTACCATTTCTATAACATAGTTTAAAGAAAGCAAATTTGAAAGAAAACTTGGAACTATAACAATCTTGCAAATAGGGAATTACTGACCTAAAACGGGGAAAAAAAAAAAAAAAATACAGTCCAACAAAGCACAAATTCTAACAGATATTTTAAAGGACTGAATGTTGTTTCAAGGGTTGTCATAAGAACATAATATTGATACCTCTGTGATACAAAACAAAAGTGTAAAAATAAATGAACCACTTGTTTCTTATGCTTATGAGTGAATAAAATGGACCAAAATACCAAAATCAAAGCTTACAACTTAAAAAACATGGTATAAAACTTCCCAATATTATCCCAAACTTCAGGATTATCAAAGCAGAGATTTTTGAGAGAATTAACAAAACTTGTTTTTTTAATATTCATGCAATAAAGGAAAAAAAATTGATCAGTTTTCGAGAAAAATTCATCTGATAAGATTCATGCACACTTAAAGGCAAATAAATCATCAGTAACACCACTACTGTGTTCTTTTTATGGCTTTACATTACTATACAAATAAATTATTATAAAATGTAGAACTACTCTGGAGAAACTAATTTTGAAAAATTAAACTTTTTAAAATCAATTTTGCCGGAAAAATCCAGAAATAGTAATGCATGGACATAATTCAAATCACATTATCCCTTCTGGAGTACAAAAAGTGTTACTGATGAAAGAATGGAGATGAGTAATTTTGTAGCCTTATCTGCTTTCCAAGAGTCAAATAAAGATGTGAGCAGTTGAGACATGCATGTGCCATGAGCACAATTGCATCCAAATATTATACTTACTAGCTATCAACCGTAAAGCAAGTCCTTTCAACTGGCTATTACAGACATCTGCCATATAATCAAACATTTCTATACCATAACGCAATAAAAACAGCTCCTTTATCATTTCTAAGTCATTCTAAAATCAACAAATGAAATTTAAAGTTAATTTTTGAACCAAAAAAACATAATAATGAGAATGCACCAAGTAGCCAAATGTTTGAGGGTAAACAGCTAGTGAGATAAATATTTTCTTAAGAAATAATGAGTCCCTAAGAAAAACGGCTTGATAATCTTTTATCATTTTTTCACACACTTTGATGACCACTATCCAACCATTTGTTAAAAAGCTATACATATTAAACATGCAGTAAAGTTTGTGGAAGCAGATTTGTTATTGGCGAGCCAAGCTAAGGTTGCTATAAAGATAACAAGTTGAAATAACAAGGAATAATAAAACCTATTGTTTTAACTTTGATGAACTTGCCACAGCAAGATTTCAACAAATGTACAAAAGCCTTCAAACACTACTTTAATTTTTTGCATGTAAACAGCATTTGATGGAGTAAGGAACTTTTCAGAAGACCGTTTTGAACTTTGAGAGTAAAAAAAGGTATAAAATCTTTTAAATATTAAAGAATTGCCTCTAAATAAAGTAAAATAAATAAATTAAATTACTTCTGCTCGTGATACAAGGATTCTGCACAGTGTTTTATCATCATCAACAGAACCAAAGTGTGATTTATGAATCTTCTGAACAAAGTAGTTTGGTGGATTTAAAACATATTGAACTAAATAAAAAAAAAGATTTTCAAGTTAATAAATTATACACAAAAAAGGTGCCATAAACTTTCTCAATTGGACCACATGCAAATATTAAAAATTTTGAGTTCTTTTAGTGATTCTCAATCTATGAAAAAATATATACTTCCCATAGAATATTCTTGTCAGCATTACATGTATTTATAAAAGACATTTATTAGAAGTGAGCATATGTCAGCATTACAAGTATTTATAAAAGACATTTATTAGAAGTGAACATATGTCAACATAACAAGTATTTATAAAATACATTTATCATAAGTGAGCATATGTCAGCATTACAAGTATTTATAAAAGACATTTATTAGAAGTGAGCATATGTCAACATAACAAGCATATATAAAAGACATTTATTAGAAGTGAGCATATCTCAGCATTACATGTATTTATAAAAGACATTTACTAGAAGTGAGCATATGTCAACATAACAAGTATATATAAAAGACATTTATTAGAAGTGAGCATATGTCAGCATTACAAGCATTTATAAAAGACATTTATTAGAAGTGAGCATATGTCAACATAACAAGCATTTATAAAAGACATTTATTAGAAGTGAGCATATCTCAGCATTACATGTATTTATAAAAGACATTTATTAGAAGTGAGCATATGTCAACATAACAAGTATATATAAAAGACATTTATTAGAAGTGAGCATATGTCAGCATTACAA
>JAUZNK010029384.1:0-19079 GCA_035046665.1 Euphysa ruthae
TCTGTTTTTGTGTGTGATGTATAACGGGACCACAATGGAAATATTGTTGTGACAAACAATTTTTGTGCCTATCCTTCTCACCATTTGTTTTTATCTTAATGTTCTTTTATTTATTTAATTTTTTTTTTTTTGTCTTGTAATTTTCATAGTTAATGTATATTTGCTTGTGGCAGAATAAATACTTACTTACTTACTTATGATATGCTCCAGTTTCCTCTTTAAATGCTTTAGCAATCGCTCTGGATGCAGATTGTGAACCCCATAACTAACCATAGCTTCCCACAAGAGACTGGCCACACAGTTAGAGAGAATCGCCCAAACGGAGAATGCGATCATTATTGCCTTCGTTTTCTGTTTAATGATTTTGTGTGTGGCAATAGTCCAAATTGTCAAGATTGATCTGTCTTAGCCACTATTTGAACCACCCCATAACAGCGTCAATTGAGAGATATAAGCCATTCTTATTTTGAGAAATACTTCTATTGGGGTTGAGTCTTTTTCTCCATATCATTGATCAATGCGTTCTCCTTTGGGACAAAAAGTACCGGCAGGTTCACGTAAGCAAGGTTTTCGATCAGGACCAAAAGAACCTAGGCCTTCCTGATGCCCAATTGGCCTCGTTGGGCCGCGTTTGTTTTTAATGTCATCGTGCTTAATATAATGTCCAAATATGTTCACCATTTCTTATTACTCGGCTGAGTTTGGGTGTATGAGACCCCATTGTCCGCATCTAAATCGTATATATCAATATAATGTGCGTGAAATAGATCAAATTTTGAGGGTCTATATTGTTTACTAGTCGCATCGTTACAGATCTCCATAAAGCGATCTACGGCAACGTGGGTAATTTGTAAAACTCCTAACTGCTTTTTCGGCTGGAAACCGAAACAGACACATGTAGTACATTTGCAAACGCGGTTATGATTTAGCAATATGCTGGTTTGTCCGTTCGGTAAGCACAAAGGTATAGCGCTTCATAATTCGACTGTGGGATGAGTAATAAGTCCTTGATGAACGTTATTTTACCGCAAATTTTCGATCCACACATCAGAATCCTCGCTGGATGTGTTGGTAGGCAAATATCTAGTATCCTGAATTTCATTTGAACGTTATTTTTATATAAGGTTATGTTTACATATTGAGATCAAATGATTTTCGATAATCGTAAAAAGGGACGTGTTCTCACGGTCAATGATCTCGCAGATTTAATAAAGGAAATAATTAACAAGTTTGCCCAATCACAAATGCAAGCGCATCCAACTCGACCAAATTCAGACAATCTGAAGAAAAAGCAGAAAAAAGCAATACTTCACCATGACTTTTCCTAGGATAAACCAAAAAAGGTGAAAAAAGTGACTCAGCGTAAAACAACCTTAGAGGATCAATTGCCAACTTTAGATGGAGGCGATTCTGTTAGCCAAAATAAGACGCTCAAACTTAAAACCAAGATGCCTAAATTTCAGGTAGATCAAGCATTAAGCAATAGATATGAAGGTTACAACATAGCACGGCAAGCCCTACGTCCGTCACCTTCCCTACGTGAAATGTAGCAAGTTACAAGGTAGCGACTTTAGGTCTGATGAGCTCGGTGAAATTGAACCCGAGAGTTGCCAAACTGAAGATAGCAGCCTCGTGAAAACTCTCCACTATTTCGTTAAGGGATCGCGAGGTTTCAAAGGGCAGGTTATACCTGGAGCTGAAAAGCTTGGTAAAATGTTTCGGCAGTGGCGAATATCCTGAAGCTTGCCGATATTATTTGGCCATTTTAGGAGGTCGAAGAGGTAGTTCTCAAGGATCAGTGCTACTAACTCCTAGAATGCTACCAACTCTACCAATAAATTAATTAAATAAAATTCATTAAAGATTTTAACCTTTATAATCCGATGAAGAAGTTGATACGCTGGCTCAAAATTTTTATGTGCATCTGACCATGACAGATAGTGACCAAACACAGAAATAGGAAAGTGGTATTAAGCTACTAAACAAAGCCATGGACCACACCTAGCAAGGAAGTCACGACGAAGCACGGGTGTTTTAAACCAAGCAAGGCAATTAAGAATACCACGCAAAAAATTGAAGGAAGTAAAGGTTTATATGCTTCTCTTAGAGACTAGGTCATAGCAGGGTAACTAACATGGGCAACAACTTTCAATAATTTCCCTAACAATGATCGCTCTATTTTGTTAAGAAAACATAGTGTAGAAATTTACTCAGCTGAGCTAGCCGAGACCCTACCCTTTCCGGGAGATTAGGAGGTGTTTTTAATCAGGCTACTGTATCATACATTTAGTATAATGATACAGAGAAGAACAATCTAATGTTACTTCCCGTAAAAGTAATCCGAACAACCCTAGGGAGCTCCGTATCCACACTAGTGACCTCACGTTCTCGGTGAATACGCCTATGATGAAACCATCTATCGCAATAACTAACAATAATGTTCTCTCAGAGACTTTTCTTGTGCTTCTGGGTTTCACAGCAGGTACAAAACTAGAGGCTGGAACCCATGTTAGTCCCAACCTTGTGGACATCACTGGAGAGGTGAAAAGGATTTTCGTCTATATTTACTTTATTAAGAATACGAAAGTAGGTAGTTTCCAAGTCTTTCTCCTGCAAAGCAAAGGAATGGGCGATGCCAGTCTTGACGATATAATTTACTAGAAGTACAGTAGACCTGACTACGAAGCTCACCAATTGAACACAAACACTCTCTCATTTTAATCAAGCAAAGTAGATATTAGAGACACACAGGGTGATAGCATAGACTTCAATCAATACGACCTAAGTATTCCAGGCCACATTCGCAAAGCGAAACGACAGTACCAGTAAAGCTTACTACTACTAATACGAAATGACGGTGCCAAAGCTGCTTTTCCAATGGTTCAACAAGCCGCCTCAGCAACTCTAAGCTCGAAGGGGCCTATAAAAATAGATTGAAGGTTGCAAATCAAACAGGAGCATATTCTGTGAGTCAACCTACATTCCTGTTAGACATGTGAGCTTTTTTACATCATATATAACACTGATATAGAAACTTTTCATGAAAAAAAAAATCTTAACAAGCATATACCAAAACTCACAGGTTTGCGGGTGGTGGCCCCAACATAGACTGATATAATCAGAACATACCTCGAGTTCATAGATGTCAAAGGTGATCTAGATCACACAAACGATCTTCGTTTTGAAACGGGCGCCGAGCGTGACTCTATTTATCTTTCCTTTAGTGATGTCAAACTTCAAGCTGTGTTCAATGCAAAGAGTGTCTTAGCTGTTGATAAATTAGAGATGATCAATCTGTTTGCGTAAGGACTGATTAGGAAAATGACAATAACAGATAGATCTGGTCGAATCATGTCCAACCTTGACGAGCAGCAATATTTCTATCAAGTTAAGATACTTACGCTATAGTCAAAAAACAAGAACGTGAGTGAGAGTGGTGCTGGTCATCTGGACAGATGGTATCCAGACACACCTCCACATGAAGCCAATAGGTCTTTTCTGTTCAGCAGATTCTCGTGGTAGTAGAGACAGTATCTTTTCACACTGGATGTCGCCCTTAAAGCTTGGGGGGTTGGTATAATCTTATCGACTTCATCAATGGCAAAAATTTCCTTACGTGAGCAACCTGTACTTGCGAGCTTCTTGTCGAAGAAGTTCTAGTATTCGCCGGCGGTTTGGAGTCAACGCAGTACCTGCTCGGGTGATTTTGTCCTTGAAGTGGTTGACAACGTAGCGAACAAAACAATTTGTGAAATCTTTCTAACATCGGCGATGGTTCGCACTGCTGTTGGGGAAGCGACCGAAGCTCATAACGAATATAAACCAGATATTGCCGGTCTTTACCTCAAATTTGCTGGTCAATAACATGAATAGTGTTGGCGCTGACTTAATCCCCGCAAACAACAATTTTTCCCTTAACAACGTGGTCAAAGACACTATTTTCTTTGGTCACCATTTCTAGGTGTTCATTTGCTGACTTACCTACAATAGTTTGGATCCAAAAACTCTAACACTTCCAAAGTCATGTCTATGGTTACTCTAAGATCTTATTTTTCAAGCGAGACCCAATATAACTTGCCCTCGTTCGTGATATCCGGTTTCTTACTACTGGTCTCATGTTGATTCGACCGCCGTCGACACCTTTCTCTATCTGCTTAAAGACGATTGTTTGCACTTTGTCGATGTAGCTTCCGTCTGGATAAAGTATTGTGACATTTTCGGCAACTGCTTAAGCAGAGAAAACCTGAGAGACTTCAGCGATCATTCTTTAACAGCCTTTTGGGTGTATTTAACAATTTCTGTCAAAGTATTTCTCCTTCACATACGACTTAAACGCAGAATTCCAGAAAGGCTTCGACAACCTTTAATTAACAGGTTCTGGAACAGACCCAGCTGGTGTGTTTTTAACGGCACCCTTGAAGGCCTCACACTGAACTTGCTCGATGTATTTGTCCGTGAAGGTCTTAGCAATTAGTTGCTCGATGTATTGATTCATGAAGGGGTCAGACTCTCGAAGTAGTTGCTCGATGAATTCATCCTTGCAGAGTTCAGAAGTTCAGACTCAGCAATTAGTTTATCGATGTATTCTTCCATCGTTTGTTCCTCAGCCATTGTGGTGGTATATATATCCTGATATTCCTTAGTGAGACAAGTCTCTAAATAAAAATTTGGACCAATTCACACAGCACAATGTTAAAGTCTCTAAGCGCACGTTTCTCTGTATCTATCAATTTTTGAGCAACACGTTGAGCACCGCAAGGCATACAAAGTTGTGTCACCGAATTAGTTCCTACACTACATAGCCTACACTGAACTGGTGGCGTTCTAGCAAGACGTAGCTGCTGGCGATTTGTCCCACAATATATGTCAACACAATTTTTGTGGCATAGTTGTAAAGTATTCATTTTCAATCACGAGCATCTATCATCTGCCTTTATTGTTTGTTATAACCTGGCTTGACGTACCCTTAAATGAAAACAACCAGGGTCTCAGAGCTGCCGTTAATGGGATTATATATCTCCGTAATAAAAGTCGTGTTTCATGTTAATATAATTTATTATTTTGTTGTAACTTTGTGCACGCTAGGAAGGTGCCATGAGAGCCTTAAGCTCTATCACTCTGGGGGTAAAACTACACTAGTCTTTGAGAAGCACCATGAATGCTGTAATTCCTCTCTCTCAAAAGTATAAAATTCCTCTTTCCTCCTTATTAGGGAGAGTAATAAATGTCGCTGTCATTATTAGGTATCCTAGAATGGTCTAGTCTCAAAGAGAGGCGATATAGTTCTCTGCCTTATTAAACTTCTAGCGTGGAGCTCTATGTTGCCTTGCTTGGTTTGAAACGTCCCATGCTTCGTAGTGACCTCCTTGCTCAGCGTGTTCCATCGCTAGATTTAATAGCTTAATACAACTTTGCTGTTGGTGTATTTTGTTGTCACTCTCTCTCATGGTCGGGTTCTCAATAAAACTTTGAGTCTTCGTCATCAAATGGTAGTAGTTCAAATTTTGACTAAATTTTTGTTATTGGCTTCGTTAGAATTCTAGGAGTTCGTGGTATTGATCCTTTAGATCTGCACGTTAGACCCCCTAACAATGGTCGGATGCTCTAGGGAAACATCATGAGGACACCTCCTGCATCCGAATAATTTTACCGAGTTCTATACTTCCATTTGGAATCTGCCCTTTGAAACATTGCGAGCCCTTAACGAAGTAGCGAAGAGCTGTTACCAGGTTGCTGTCATGAATTTGGTAACCTTTGATTATACAACTTCTCAGCGCTCGTTAAAGGTATCATCGAGCCTCTCCATTTCACACGTGGAAGGTGACAGAAATAACACTTGCGGCACTATATCATAAAATTCAGATCTTACTTAATTCTTTTTTTTCTTACAATTTCGGCATGTTGCTTTTAAATTTGAGCATCTGGGCTAATAAAATCTTCTCTACCTATTGCAGCCAATTGCTCCTCTGAGAGTGCCCTACGATGAAACGATTTTTTTCATCCTTTTTCCTTTCTCCTGGACAAACGCATGACGAAGTATTACTTTGTGCTTCTTTTTCTTGAGATCATTTATATTTGGTTTAGTTGGATGCGGTTGCGTGTGTGGTTCGGCAATTTTGTTCACCACTGCTTCCAAAAAAAATGCAAGATAATCGGACGTGAGAATACGTGCCTTTCTCAATTGGTACACATTTGAACCCACTATGTTAACGTATATACAGGTGCACGTAAAAATAGCATTCAAATGGATTTCCAGGTATTAGACACTTATCTACCAACGCATCATGTAAGGAAAATATGTGGACCGACTATGTGCGGTAAAAAAACTTTCATCCAAGGCATCCTACTCAACCCACAGTCACAATATCAAGCACTATACCTTTATCTTTATGGTTATCGACCGGACCAACATGCGTATTACAAGATCATAACCGCATTCAAAACCCAAGGCTTTCCGGTCACGACTTACACTGCCATTCAATCATTCATTCATTCATTCGTTTATTTGACATTGATAACGCTTACATAGTTTTATACAAATATAATCAAATACTATATAAACACTAACATAGACCAACAAATCCTTATTTTTTTTATATGTAAATTATAAAGTAGTAAACAATAAAACAAAAAACACACAGCGACATATTGGTCATGTACATGATGTGCAGAACCAAGCCTTAATAGCTGATTTAAAATAAGTCAATGATTTGGAGCTTTTATAGCCTAGTCGGAGATTATTCCAAAAAAAAATACGCTTTAAATATATGTGAGTTTGGTCCATAACTAAATGTTCCTGCAGGTGGGAGTCTCAAAATAAAAGAATTTGTGAGAACGTATAGTACATGAAAAACTATCCCATATAAGTTTGGCATTTAGTTTGTTGACAGATTTATATGTTTCTATGATCTGACTCTGTAAATGTTTTTTATGAATATTGATTGTGCTTTCCAAGAGAAGCAATCCTTTAAAATCAAGTTCAAAGTTGTTGTGGATTACCCGTAAGGCTTGCTTTTAAATACGATGGATAAATTTATAATCAGTTTTCTTACAAAAATCCATAACAGAGGTCAATACAAAAATCTACAGAAAACATAGCTATTCTTGTTTGTAAAAATAACTTATAAATCTAAGCAAAAAAAAAAAGTTTGATATTTGTTAGAGTACATAATTTTTGTACATGCTTCGAGAAACTCAGTTTAGAATCAATAGTAATTCCCAGTAGTTCCACTTCATTTTTTAAAAATACATTTTTTATCAAAGGTTAAATCGCAAGCGTTAAGAATATTATCGTCTGCAAAGTTACAAATATCGGAATATATTGCAAAAAAGAACAACATTTATAAATATATTAAAAAGAAGTGGGCCTAAAATAGAGCCTTGCGGAACTCCTAGTGCGATGCTCAACCACTCACTAAGCATAGAACCTAATTTAATCCTTTGTTTCCTTGATTGGAAGTAGCTTTTTATAAGTCGCAAACTTTTTTATAGAAACTGTATGCTGTGAGTCTTGTTAGCAGAAGATTATATGGAATGCAGTCGGGACCTCATAAGTCTTTGACAATTACATTAAAATGCTCCCTATAATACCTTTCTTATCCAGGCAATTTTGCCACTTATTAATAAGGGGAAACAATGACTTTTGGGCGGGGAAGCCTTTACGAAATCCACAAAGAAGAGGAAAGAATTTTGCAAAAAAGATGAGGGTTATTTGTAAAAATATAATTTTCCCAAACCTTCGATAGTGTAGGAAGAATACTGATTGGACGGCAGTTCCCTTTCTCAAGAGTACATTCCTTCCTATGAATGGAAACTACATGTGCCCATTTAAGAACGTCTGGAAATGTTCCGTTATTCATCGAAGTATTAATGTAATCAGCTATTATGGGACTGTGAGAGTGTACTAAAGTTTTTATGAGTGATAGTGGTATCATCACTATCTTTCTTTAACTAAATGAACACGTCATATACTTCTTTGGGTTCTACATGATTAGTCAAAACAATTATTGCGGGGAATGTTCATAAGGGTTGCCTTAATACTTGGATGAGACTTAAAATCTGAATCTTCCAATATGAGGGTTCAATATGTTCAATATCAGGGTTATGCTCGATATGAGGAACAGATAAGCCAATATTTAATGTTGGTAAAGTAAATGTTGAATACATCAGCTACGCTTTTTTGGTCAGAAATAATATTACCGTTTTCTGCTCATAATTTGTTTAGTAGACAAAATTGTTTTACATGCCTCCCAAAACGACTTCTGTCCTTCTTTTACACTAAAATGTTTTTTTTCTTTCTACAAATAAGGTTAACAAAAATTTTTAGCTGAGCTCGTTTTATTAGGTCTTTCCTGATAATTTTCGTAACGAAAAGTTTATTGTTTCCTCTTATAATCTTATTTTTGACGGGAGCGTATTTATTTAAAACTTTCTTCAAAATAATATCGTAATAAATATAGTTAAACGTCTGATTAGAAGTATAAAAAGAATTACTAATTTCTAAATCAAAGTTCTTCACATCAATATTTTTAAAATTTCTGTACTAGGAGGCATTTTTAAGTATTTTGATCTCAGCTTAGTATATATCAAATGATGACAGTCCCTGAGACCAGTTTCAACAGAGTTTGAGTTTTGGAAGAGAGTTTTTCTGTTCATTAATATCAGATCAATACAAGTCCCACGAGTAGACTTAAAGCATGTCTTCCTCTGTATTAGATTACAAAGGCTATAGTTACCCATAAACTCCTCTAGAAGGGCGTTGCCAGGTGCTTAGTTCATGTCACCATAAATAATAAAATGGGCATATATCTTTAAGTAAAAATCTAATAGACTAGATAGATTCTTTAAAACATTTTTTCGTTAAAAATATCTAAAATAAAAGGAAAGTCTGAAAGTAAAAAAGAAGGTAAATTACGTACATCAGGCTATGAGGTTATTTCTTTTCGTACCAGTCATTGTGGTAAATTATTAATAGCACAGATAAGGTTACGTGCAAACATTAGATTACCATTCTGTTCGAGATGTAGACTATCTTTCCAAAGGAAATTAGGTGTGATTTTATCATTATTGACGTATAAGAAGTTGTTGTCAAGACATGTTTGTTGAAATTCTACGCGCATCAACATCACTGTCTCTCCTCGGAATTATACCAGAGACGATAACTTTTTTTACTCCGAAACTTAAACATTTTGCTCCAATCTCAACTATATTATCTGCAATATCTTGATTAGTTAAAACGGGTGTATTGGGACGTGGCGAGATATCGTTAGTTCTGGAATGGATAATAGCAGCTTCAATGTTTTCGTTTAATAGGATAGGTTCAACATGATATTTTAGTTTGTTTGTATTTGCTCCCCTGAAAAATGTTGAAATAAGTATGGTGGTTTGGTGTGTCAGTATTGAATCTTTTAGGGGATATTTTCTTAGTCATGCTATCTGAAAACACATTTATTTTTCTCTTTTCCAGTTTTTTTTTTTTTTTGTACATACTCAAAGCACCAATCGAGTTCGACCCGAAAAAGAACAGCAACTTATAAATTATATGATCTGATAGAAGAGGCAGAGTGGTCGAAGTATATTGGCCACCTGATCAATGATGGGGGTCACCAACACAACACTACACTCATCTTCGTATCTCATTTGTGTTATGGAAGTGGTGATGAATGGCGCTAGTGTTTACGAATCGACCTTCATGTTTCTTTTTCGGTTTCCAGCCGACAAAAAACCAGTCCACAGTATATTTGTCAAATTACCCCCATTGCCAAAAATCGCCTTATGGAGGTCTATAATGACTCGACCAGTAAAAAATGTAGAACCCTAATAGTTGATTTACCTCACACATGCTATATCGATCCACGATTGTGATTTAGATGCGGAGAATGGCGCCTCAGATACCCAAACCATGGTCCTAAAGGAGAACCCGGAGAGCAAGGATCTGGAGAGAAGAACAAAACTCCTGCACTCGATGGAGATATTTCTCAAACTTAGGACAGCTTATTGCTCTCTTCAATGAATTTTATATGGGGCGGCTCTGCTAGTAGCTACGACAGGATAATATTGAAGAGCTCTCCGGAGAAATACCGTATCCTGTATATCACCGCAACACATAATAGTTGGAATACGTTTGCTATGTTCGACCCTGCAACACTCCCAAATGAGGCTCACTGGAAGATAAAAATCGAAAAGAAAATGACACTGACTTTTAGGACAAGAAATTTAAAAAAGCCACATCGGTATGTCAAGATCGGTCAGATGATCAAAGGACAAGAGTGGGAGTTGCGTAGTATTCATGGGGCCGAATAATAATATTTAAAAAAATCATCTTTAAAAATTCTACATGAAGAATGTAGATAAATATCCTTAGCTATACCCTAAACTAAATGAAATCATACTATGCGCGAGTCTGGGGCAGACTACCGATTGATACGAGTAGCCAAACTTAAGGACCAGCTAAAGGCCGACACTAACTCTCGTGAAAACCTTGTGAACAAATATACTCGTTATCGACTTTGTTTTGGTGTCAGAGCTACTGTGATAGGCATCGTTCTGTGTGGCATTGGAACGGGCCTCTTAGTGACCGTGATCGCAGCACCAGTCGTTCCAATCATCATGGGAATTGCTGCTGAATACGGTTTTGTGACGGCTGGCACAAAACTTGCCATCGTCTAAGATTAAAAAGCTCAGTATCATGACCAGATCCACGTTTTCGTCAAGAGCTCAATTCTATTGCAGATCTAGTTAGCAAGGCGCTTGAAAATGGCGTCAAATATCAAGACGAGTTACATTCGGTTTTAGAAGATGTGAGGAAATACCACGTGATGAAGAAGGAAGTACGTACGAAGGTGCAGAAAAAAGCATAGAGCACTTTGATGCCACAAAAAAGGCATTGGTCTAGACAGGGCGCAAAATAGGCCATCATTCCTTCTAAAAATAAAAATGGTAGAAAGCACCTTTAGATATCAATCGCTTCAACTAGCCACAAGTGTATATGCACCCCACACCATGCATACCAAGTTGAGTTTGCACTGAATATTAAACATTTGCCACCTTTGAGCCGGGTTTGTTTCATCAAATATTTACACAAACTATTGTCTTCAAAAAAAAATGATAAGTAAATACTAAGAAAATCCAATAGTTGAAAACTGTCATTACCTAGGTAGAAAAGATGACATATAACTTGATTATTATTATTGTAGCATATTTATCATTATTGTTATTATTTTACAATTAGACGCAAAACTCTCGAGAGAACCTTCTTGGGATTGAAATTCAACTGACCCTAAGAGGGTTTTTATAGATAGCAACTGAAATGCTACAGGCACTCCACCTCGGCAATTTCAATTTCACTGACTCTAAGCTCTACCCCAGCACTAGGTATTTACACTAAAAAATTTTAAAGGCTAATTAATACGCATTCTTATCCACTTGATGGATATTATTTGAGAGTCCATTCATCTAATTATGATACTTTTACCGACATGCCACATTAACCGACACATTAGCCGACAGGAACAATGTGATGCAAGTCAAGGCGGCGAAACTCCTCTTTCCAGATTCCAGATTCCAGAATGCTTGCCCACATAAATTTTTCATCATCCAGAAGACTTAAAAACCTGTTCACCACGATATTAATTATAATGGATTTCTTATTTATATATCAGACTATAGCTGTGTTGTATACGTGTGGCGCGCAAAATTGATTGAGTTCTATTTTCGATTATCAAGTATAGACTTTTTTTGAACCATCTAATTTTTTTTTTTTAATTTTTAGTTGAAATTTCTAATAAATGAAAAACTTTTTGAAAGTGGGGAGATTCGAACTCATACCACCGAAGTGACTAATATTTTTAATCAACGCGTTAGCGATCTGCGTTAAAATTTCACATGCTATAATTTAAAGCTTAACAGTTTTAATTGAAAATCAACTGTGGTCTCGGAGCTGCGGACAGTGGGGGAGGGTGTATAGAAAATAATTATGTATCTACGCAAAATTTTCCTTAGGTAGATTTACTTTTGACCAATTATTAATCTATGCAAGGAAGGCGCAACCATTCACCTATCTCTCATGATTTGTGCAGGACTTTGTTTACCTTAAACGACTCAAAACAATCTACAGAAATATTTGTTTGACATACACAAGCGTACTACTCACAGGTTATGTGATAAGTGTTTTTTTGGCATCCGTGCTACCTCGACTGCAATATTTTGTATATTGACCTGCCATCAATGATGGCCATCCGTCAAGAATGATAATATTTATCTTCTGTATTCTTCGAAATATACCCTGTAAGTAATTATTATGATTTTATGTAATAAAATAATGTTTAAGACAGTTGTGTATCTTTATAGAATAATGTTAATTCCTATGGGAAATCATAAAGATTGGAAAAATTTCGCGAGAACTTAATGTCCTGATGATAATTTCTGAGAAATTTCCTTTGAATTTAATTTCGCAAGATAGCATATCTTTGGTTATCTTAGAGGGTGTTTTTCCTTGGTTCGTACTTGTGACATCAAACCTCCTGTTAAAGTAAGTTTTGATCTATATGGGAAATAATCAGAGATTTATAGATAAATACTTTCTTAACTAAAATTTATGCGCTAAGTTGTTCATCACTTATTGGTCGATATTTTGATATAAACATCAGTGTGGTTTAAGGTTACATATAGTTTTATCGAGCATCTTTGAAGCAAAATCGATAATTTTTACATTAGTTCGAAATTAAGCAATGATATCATAGAGATATATACAACAATTTGTATATCAAAATTTATGTTTAGCTAAACAGGAGAAAAGAAATTATTTTTATAGAGGTATTATAACAGGAACTAAGGTTCATTAAAAAATGCATGTAATTTAGATTTTTAGGCTGATGTTACTAAGGATTTTTAGTTCATATCATCTAATGCTTTCAACTAACTATAAACATAACTAACTAGACGCCATACGCGACCTCCTAGAAAACTCCTCCTGCCTAGCAGCATGGGTGGGTAGGTATTAAACTGCCCAAGAGCTAGAGCTGTAGTAAAATAAACTTTTCTGAAGGGGGTGGCCTGTAATATACTGCAAGGTTCTGACTTAGCAAAAAGAAGAAGGTCAGATACTAAACAAAGTGTCACGCAATATTATGAAAGCTGTGCAAATAACGAGCCGACTGCCTACCAGCTGATGCCTATTGATTCTGCGGTCTACTAGGAGGCTTTCGTAAATGCTGATATAGGAACAAAAAACCAAGCCCGTAGCTAGTACCACTCCCTACCTACCAATAATTTTAGCAAAGTAGAACCTTTGCATTCATTAAGAAGTAGATATTATTGGATTATTAATTTAACCATATTAGTTTTTGATACTTTTAGATTGTGCCTTTCACTAAAGTTAACAGCTAATTTGAAAATAAGTCTATGAAGGTAAAAAGTGATAAATTAGTAACATATTTTAGAAAATTGTTAAGAAAATAGTATATTTTGACACGAAGCAATGTTAATTTTTCCTACCTCTTAGCTTCAGTCAACTGTGAAAGTCATAGATATCCTTTATCACCATAAATTAACTTGACTTCAATGAACACCAAGAACAAAAGCGGGGCACATTAAATCGTTAACAATTTAGCACGATTCTGACAGAGACTGAAATTACCACACAGCTGTAGTTTTTTTGGAGATAGTTTTCATTTTATATTCCTTTTTAGTTTATTCATTTCTTTTTTTTTGTTCCAAATATACAAGGTAATAAAAAGTGACAAAATAAAAGTTATGCAGTGTTATATTTTTAGCATTTATGTGGCTTTTATCAATCTCATGATCTTTAGAATGGCCATAGAGATGACATTTATCATTCTCAAATTGTCAGGATTTGAAATTCTAAGCTCTGAAATCACTTTTTTGCGATATTTCACCCTTGTGTTAATTTTTAGCGGTAAATTTCCGTCATTCTTTTTTGAGATATATTGTAAAGAAATTATCTAAAGTTGACGGTAGTTTTACAGAGTTAAAGAATTATCTTTTCTTCAACGAGTAACCCCAACTCAGTCATAAGTTGCCAAGTTCAACTGGAAATGCAAAAAATGTAACACAAGTCCCATTCTTCAAAAAAGGATTCTCATATTTATGAATATGTCCTCATTACAAACAAATATTATGTTACCATTTAGTTTCAGTTCTTTTGTTGTTTCAATTTCAAATTTGAAAACTGAAAATCTTGTCCCTTCTAAAATAATAGTTACTGTCATTTCGTCGAAGGCAACCCATTGTTTTTATGGATAACATCTCCATTTGCTAAAAGAAAAATTTAAATGGATGTTGCTCCAGCAAAAAATTTTTTTAATAGTAAAAAAACAAATCGCAGCTAAACTATTAATAGCCCACTTCCAGCAGTGAGACCAAATTTAATATCACCCTGATTCAAATCACTTTGAATGTTGGGATTGGTATGATTTTAAATCAACAATAATGACAAGTATCAAGATGTATATGGTAGCTATAATCATATAAAAATGCAAGCATTATTTTTGTATCATATAATAGTAAACTTTTTAGATTACTCAACAATAATAATGTGTCAAAAAATCTCACAAGGTCTAAAAAATCACATGAAT
The DNA here is from genome assembly GCA_035046665.1 of Euphysa ruthae. Classification (NCBI taxonomy): domain Eukaryota; kingdom Metazoa; phylum Cnidaria; class Hydrozoa; order Anthoathecata; family Corymorphidae; genus Euphysa; species Euphysa ruthae. The sequence continues at coordinate 14,595 of JAUZNK010029384.1, forward strand.
CTCGATTTACCCAGTGTTTGAAACGCACACAGCGATACAAATTGGGACCAAATATAAAGAAAACATGTAGATACCGGACAGTGCAAGACAACATAACAATAATGAGGACAAAAAAATTATATACAGTTAAAGCTTGATATATAAAATAATATTTCATAAACATTTTATACTGTTTAAAATTTTGTAGCTGTGTAAAATAATTTTAAAATTTTACATTGACTATACAATCAATATTTATCAGGAGATGTTTCCCATCAACATATTATCCAGTGAGCTACAATCCCATTGATCTATAGCTTTACTGATTAACAGATTCAACTATTTACAGATTCACCGCAAGCTCACATATATGGACTTCTACTAATATAGTTAATATACCGATCCATTGATTTTAAAAATCTATGGATCTACTGATTTGTTGTCCCAATGAGTTAAGCCTTGTTGTGGTTGAGGTGGCTTGCGTGTCCTAACAACCCCGAAAGCTATGTCGGCGTGATTTTATCTCCTTGTAGTCTTAACCAACCAGACAAAATGTAGCTCAACCACAAGTGGAGTAGCACCCTTTGTTGTGTAGTAGCTATAGAAAGACTGTAGGTCCTGGTTGGCATTCGAACTAAGTAAGTAAGTATTGAACTACAAATCCACTGATCTACATATCCATTGATCTAAAAATTAACTGATAAAAAAATCCGCCAGTCTGCAAATCCACTGAACTAAAAATTCACAAGTTTACAAATCCAATGGTCTACAAATACACTGATATACAAATCCACCGGTATAGAAATCCACTGCTCTACAAATCCGCTGGTCTACAAATCTACTAATCTATTAATCCATTGGTCCATAAATACACTCATCTACAATTATATTCATCTACATATTTAGTTATGTTGTGACCTACAATCCGACTGATCTAAAGATACATTGCCCCAAAGTTCATCTGGTAATCAAATCCACTTATTAGAAGATACGCTGATTTATTATCCCATTGATCCAAAATTCCATTTACATATCCAACACGACTTTTTCTTAATCTCGAACTACTTGATCTAAAACTTCACTGGTAGACAATTACAAAAGTCAAGAAATTCAAGGATTTATATATTAACTGGTCAAAAGATGCAGTGATATAACTATTCACTGATCGACATAACTAACGACATTTTGATCTATGTTCCGCTGCTCATTCGTTCGACTAATCTTGATCTACTGTTTCATTGCAGTTAATGTTGAAAAACTTCTTTTTTCCATATGGTTTAATTTTACTTTTGTGTTATATTTTATTACCAATGCACATTTTTATGCTGTCAAAGTATTTCTAACTTGAAATTTTATAGTTTATAGCTTCCCTGGTGATCAGATCTTTGCAGATATTTTTAGTCAAGCCCTGTCATTATCAACAGAAAGCAATCAAATATATGTGTAAACCAATGGGATAAATTTTTCTGTAACTTATTATGTTTGATAGATTCGATAACTGGAAAATTAATTATTTGATATCGTTTCGAAATATTTGAAAGATTGGATTATCTGATTATACTTTCTTGGTTATTACGCCTTTTTTTTTTGGTTTTCATGTTATTTCTTCATAAATGTTATTTCATTTTGTTGGATAAATTCAACCATAATAAATCTTCGTTTGGTTACACCCATTTTATCTTACTTTAGATAGAACTATTACTAAAATTATATAGACATCGGGTGCGATATAGACATGCTGACGCCTATGTTTTTTACCTATCTATTTATATTTCGGCTATTGTCGGAACCGTCTTCCCGTCTATATGAAACGGTTATTTCAATATATGGTAATTAATTTTTGAAGGTTTGCATTAAACAATGCCTTGTCATTATTAGTTTAACCTCTAGTATCATTTCTTTCAATAAACTTCTCGAGCCAAACTTAAAAAGAGCCCATTATTCACAACCATAGGGAAGCATCGCTTGATAAACTTCCTCTGAAATCTTTATAAGATTTTTTTATGTTTTATTATTACAGCTGCCCAGGAATTTTACGAGAATAAACCGTGGTCCATTCTTGATAGATAAGAAAATTTATATCTGGGGATGTGTTTGAGTAGATAAAAATATATCAATGCCACTTTTCAATCTCCGAACGATAAAGTGCATATAACCATTTACTTCAGCTAAAATTAAGCATAAGTTGTTAGAGACATCGTTGTCTTATAAGCACTTAGTTTTAGAACCTTTTAACAACAAGCCAGTTGACTTTGTTAGGTGTTGAATTTTTTAAAGAAACTTCCGTAATACCTTTAGCGATACCATTTACAAAATCAATGTTGGGAAAGAAATTAAAAATTTTTACAATGGCTCAGAGTCATATTTGTTTGGCCTAAAACTTACAAATTAGTTTTATGTGATCTGATTTTATACTTTCATTCGATTCCAATTTTCCCTAGGGGGCCTCCATTGACAATTTCCTTTCGCTGTTTCAGTGAATGATTTAAAATTTCTGACAATTTCCAAGCTTCAAACTCAACTCCTGTTTGAAATGTAGCTTTACCTAAAGTTTTGATTTATGCCCTGTTTATTGTGGAACTAGACTGCACATTTTGTCTTTCAGCTCGACAGGAAAATTCACCGAAAAAACTACTTTCCCGACCGACTTGAAATCAATATTGTAAATTATGAAATAAATCCTTTATTTTATATCCGTGATAATTAGTGGTAATCATGCAGCTCCCATTCATCAAAACGAGCACCCAAACAAAAATTATTACCTTCTCTTATTCTACCTTAGTTAACTCTATATTGTTAACTAAAAATTTGTTATGTAACTAATAAAACAGAAAAGTATGATTATCTCCGGTTCACCATTTACCACCCCATATCACCCTTACCGTCAAGATATTGTCAAAGCTAAGGATACTTTGATTCTACTGGCTACATTAATTGAAGTTACAAAATTTTCATGTTCGTAAATAAATTCATGTCAAGCACAACTACATATCTTCTCAGAGTTTATTCTCATTATAACGCTGCGTAAAGCTAGATCTTCAAAATTTTCATTTTAATTGTTTCTTTAATGTTTGTTCTCAAGAATTATGTTCTTATTAACTTTTTAAATTAAAACATGGAAACATATGGAAACATAGTGTCATCGGCAAAAATTAGAGCCGTGGGTGTTTGAATAGTTATAAATTGGATTATAAATATTAATATTGTTAATATTTGATAGTCTGCAAGAATATTGGATAGAAATTTCCAGTTTAATAAATAAACATCGCTGTAAATTTACCCAAACTTGTAAGAAAACAAACTGGTAACTAGGTTGTTTATTGAGCTTCTGGAGAGTTTGTAAGATTTTCTTAAATAAAACTGATGCTATGTGATAAAGAAACTAGCTACTTTAAAATAACAGCATTTTGGGTAAATAAAATTTAAGAAATTACTTCTTGGAATTGCTCATTTGTACTAAAATATAACAAGTACTTACGGAATGCCCTCGATAAATATGCCGACCATCCTAGTATCAGCACACTAAAAACGAATCTCCAGGAAATTTAATATAATTTCATTATATTTTGGCTGGTGATATAGCTATACCAAAATATTGTTAACCTATGATGTTCAAAGAAAATAGGCGGCAGCATCACTAATAAATTAATGAAATAAAGGGTAAAAAAGGGTAAAAAAATTTGTACCTGTGCATGAGAATTATTAAATTTATTTTTTTCAAGAGATGCGAGATATTATTCCTTTTCATAACAAGAATAGCACTACAGACAAAGAAAATTTTAAGCTGTAATGCAAGGATCTGTCACATTTTATAAGCAGTTTAGAAAATTTCAGTTTAGGCAGTTGTTCTCGAGATAATAACAGAACTATATCAATATAAAATGCCTGACTATCAAATGATTAATCCTTCGTGTATTTCTAAGCTACTTATAATTAAAACAAACCAACAGCAAAAGAAGGAGCTAAAATTTCACCAGAAAATTTTTAGTCTCATGTTTACTCTGCAGGGATTTTTTCTGAACGAAAAACTGAACACTTAGACATAGAGATTGATTGAAATGCAAAAGACAACGGTATGAAGATATTTTTGAACCCTGTTTGGACCACGAAAATGCAGACTCAAGAATAACTGTTCCTAGTTTTCACTTCAATACTTTGTGTAGACGAGTGTTGTTCTGGTAACATAAGCTTAATTGTTAACGAACGTGATGGTGGAACATTTGCTTACCTATAGAAAAAAATTGTGACCTTTATCTAAATTTGGGAAATTTTGTTTAGTTTTAGACCCAAATATAATGCTAATCCTACTGAAGAGTTCGTTTTTACAAAATCCTTGAAAAAACCTAGATAAATTATCTTTTATTAAACATATATTATTTTTCCGCCAGGCTTGTATTATGGTATGAAATAGGACCTATTAGGGTTGAATCACTATTGCAATACTTAATATCACTGACGGTTATACGATGTTTCGCTATTTAAACAGAGATCTTTCCTGGCTATTCA
>JAUZNK010029395.1:0-11398 GCA_035046665.1 Euphysa ruthae
ATATTTAACGTGGGGAACCAACAAATTGCCGAGGCAATATTTCCAGATGGGCCCACGTGGCGGGTCTTGGAGTACTTTGAGCGCCCATTCGAGCTTAAGAAATTCGCTCAACCAAACAACCCACCAATTTGAGCTAGCTTTGCTTTACACATTGAGGAACTCAGAGATAACATGGAAATAAATTTCTGCCAGAGGAGGGAGTCGAACTCGTAACCCTTCGCTCCGCAGTCAAACGTCCTACCAATGTGCCAACTCCGCAAAAAACAAATAGAATGGGTATCAAATTGACTCAGGTGCACAGGCTTTTTGGTTAATGCTTTGTTTTTCTTCTTTAAAACCGCTGTTTAAAAATATTTAGAATGTATTAAGGTAGGTAGGTGTGTTTAAAAAGATATTTTTGTAAAAATCTTAAAATTAACTAACTATATCGAGCCCACAGCGGTTATTTTTCTGTCGAAAATTATCACTTTCGAGATTCAGGATATGTAACAAAGGTTTTATTATTTCGTACAGCATTCCACGTGTGACGTAATTTTATTCAAATAATTTGCAAAATGGCTACTGAAGGTAGAGACTTCTCGCATCAGGTCCAACTAAATCTGTACACGTTTGAACGCAGTTGGTTTGAAATAGCTCCAAGTTTTGTTTTATCACTCCATGATTATTGATGGAAAATTACGATATTATTCGGGTAATACAAGTTTCTTCTTTTGTGATACGCCGACGTTTATATCATTTACCTTTACTGCCTCATTATATAAGGAAGGTAATTGAAATAAAAATATCGCTGCAACTTGGAGTGAGTCACCAGCGATTGTCGATGATGGATTATGGTCAATAGCGTCCACAGCTGCAGCTGTAAATAATGTTTTTCATGTTAGTGTGGTATAAAATATTTTCCGTCTTGAAAACCGATAATACTTGAGCCCCCTAATATTTGGCTAACTGGATAAGTCTTTTATTTAGAATTGAAAACCTTAGTTTATAAAATTTATCACTCAGCCTTTTATTTCTTTCGCGTTTTTGCGTGCAGTAACAACCCAATAAAAACAGGAAGTGGAGTTTCTCTTGAGTGCATTTAATTTATTGACTTATTAATTTATTGATGTCCATCAGCTCGTGCTGTTATACATAGATAAGTAACGGTGATAATGTTAAAGCTGTTTGAGTTTCCTGTAAATTTTCGGAATTCATTTCAATGTTTCAGCATCGTAATATCATTGATGCAAGACATAACAGCAACGAAGATACTGAATCTTTTTGAACGTTTGCTCCAAATTCTCTATTAAAAATCATGTCATTGCGTACAATATTGGCTGCTTTATTGCTTCTTCATAGCAATCCTAATTTTTCATATTTTTAAGTGCATTGCATTTCCTATATTATCCTCAAGAGTAAGTAAAACATGTCATTGCTTGTGGGCTTGCAATGTGGGGATGTTAACAAGGAGTCTAATTTTTAAATGAGTTGAATGAATGCTACCAAAGATCTCGAACCCAAGTTGTGCTAACTTGTTGCTATAAAGTTTTACTAATTTGGAAAGTTTGAATACTGGACATTGAGTTATAAATGACACCTTTATTTCTTCAATGTAAGAAATTAACTCTGCTAAAGCAATACCTTAATATTCGTGATATTTATTGGTAATGTTTGGAATTTATTCTAGTTATTCAGCTCCATTATATAATGAAGCCAAATATTTATCATGGTAAAACTGCTTCTTGGATATCTAATCACCCACACTGAGTTCTGCTAACAGAACGGTGTCCTTTAACCTAAATTCACCCTTACTATTTGATCAAGAGCGAATGTTGTCACTTGATGTAACTTTAATTCTTTACAGCCACAGAAAAAGAACTTGGAGTTTTTAAATATTGCACCACCGGAATTATGTAGAGTTTTTAGAAGATTCATTGTCAAAGTCATCATTTTGCCTCTTTTCTTGTCATTTATCGAGTCTACCCAGTTTCAATGTAGTGCATCTAAATATTAAAAGAAAATTGATTCATGTATTTGAACTGATTTGTCAAAATTAAATTGACCTTACAAATAAATAATTTACAGGTCAAGAAATGCTGACCTCATCAGATGAAAAATATTTAAAAAAACGTTTTTAATTTTTGCCAGTACTATTGAAAAAGTCATGCACATAACTTATTGAAGGAAATCAAAGAAAGGCAAATTAACGCTGATTATCTCTCTTCCACTTTGTTTTTGTGCCGTATTAATTTATTTTCCGTGTTGATTAAGTGATACATTAATTTCCTATCAGCGGTAGTATGGAGAAAATCCATATAATGAGGTCCGTCCCCCCATCCCCCTAGTACAAATAGGGTTAGCGTGCTATCAAATATCAAAATAAGGGGAGGTATAGAAAAGCATTTATTTATTTCTACAGAACTTACGCCGTTTTGCTCTTTTTTTCAATAAAGCTAAAGATATTCTTGTAACATTATCAAGCAAGTTGATATTTTAATCGAGAGATAAAGCATCCAACTCCATGAGCTGTGTTGGGTTTGTACTGAACGTCCCATATTTGCTACTGATTTATAAACCAATCTTTTTTTGAGTTTTCTGCTGGAAACTGAAGGAATTCGTTCGACGAAATATATTTTAATATATATATTTTAAGCGGTCTATTTCATTATCATTTGCAATATTGTAAATTTTTCTAAAAGTAAAAAAATAAAGACTATACAGTTTATTAAGCTACTTATCACTATTAATAGATATTATACAAACCTTAATTAGCTTCAATAGATCTTTTTTGGAAATCTGGAAGAAATTTGAATTTTCTTGGACTTTGGACCCAAATATCCACCATTTTTATTTTATCCATATAATTTAGGAACAAGAAACAAAATGTAAAATTCGTGTTTAGTTCAAAAGTTACAACTTAGTCTGTGAAAGTAATTGTTTGACAAAAGTAATCCATTAGCTGTTTAGTTAAAACTAAACTAACAAACTAAAAGAAAAGTCAGTCATAAGAGGCAAGTAAGAAGAAGATTTAGACGATGTTCGTTGTTCCAACCTTTGTTTTCATTTAAACCCATTTCTTCCAGTGCATGAAAGACCGCAATGTTATTATCAAAAAAAAAAAACATCGGGGCCACTGAACTTTTGGACCCATCTAGTGTGACAAGTATCAGTTAACTTAGCTTGACCAGGAGAAAAGAAATTATTGAAGCAAGTGGAACGTTTAGGAGATAAGTTAAAAAAAATAAGAAATGTCTTTGACCTATTCTAAAAGATTTTGTACATGTTGAATAATACAGGTGTTGCCAACAACTAAAATCAATCGATGAAAAGCACAATGCACAAAGATTGCTTTAGGGTTAAGTCTTTTATCCGAGAAGCAACAACTTTTTAAGCACCTGCCATAGCTCCTACTCCATCATGGCCCTAACCCCTACAATGTTGAAAATGAATACCAAGTCCATCAAGAGTTGTTTTTATGTTATCTGCTAGACCTTCACCAGATTTACCTGTCTTACACACAACAAATTTAAAAAAATCTTTAAAAATATCATTATTAGAGTCAAAATACCTTAATACAAACGACATTTGTTCAGAGTTTGAACAATCAGCAGCATCGTCACACAGAACAGAATAATATTTTTAAAAATTTTCAATTGTCTGGCCACATGCATCAGTTCAATTATTTTGCGAAGATTAAATGAATGCGGCATTTTAAGGTGCACGAGACAAATGATCAGCTAGAACCTTATCATCAGCATCCACACGAAAATTCAAAACTGCTATAAAATTTCCAACACCAGTTTTTTTCCGTTGGCATTATTAGAGAGAACACCAGGCATATTTAAAAGAACTTTTCTTTGTACCACCAGATATTAGAAACTTAAAGGACGGTTCTGGATGACAGATATTGTTGAGCAGTTAGAGCACAACCTTTTTTTAAAAATAAGTTGAAACATCAAAAGGAGTGTATACATCAGTTTGACTTAAAGGAATGTTCTCAGAGGATAAAGTATCAAGTTTTGAAATAAGGGCTAAAGATGATTCAGGTTTTGTGCTTTACAAGGTAAGCTTCTTCTTTAATAAGATGAGCTAAATTAATATTATCAAGCTCAGGAAAATTATCTGAACATTTAAAAGATACACATGTTCTAAAAACAGTCAAAACATTTGAGAAAATTTTGCTCTTACTTAACATGATTGAAAAATAGTGGGTACCTTGAATGTGCAGCTGAGTTATAAAGACAATTGATATTTGATGACCTATAGAAAATATAGAAAATTATAGAGTATTACCTCGAAGCAATCATGTCTTCATCTTTTTTGGTAAGGAAAACTTTCATTTTAAAAATTCTACTTTGAAAATTCGGAGGGCAGCAGAGGGTTGATATTCTCTAACTGTGCAGTTTAATCGACAAAATGCAGAAATATCTTACACCGGAATAAATAAGGTATCTCACATATCGAAATTTTTAGAAATTGGTAAAAACAGAATTGTAAATTATATTTCATGGTATTTGGAATTCTTGCTCTCTAAGAGATACACAAAGGTTAATTTCATTTATTTAGGGTGAATCCTGGGCTTCATTAGATACACCACGAATCCGTCCCTTACATTGTGTAATCTTGGACCGAAGTATCGCATCATTATCTGCTCAGTATTCCAAATATGATCGCGCTTCTAGGACCAATGGTCAGGATATTCTGTTTTAGTTTTGAATCTGCTCACAATTATTTCAAAGAAATTGCAAGAAAGGAAAGTTTTAAGAATCTGACACTATGTTTGGCAAAGAGACACCAATTCCTTGAATGTTGCAATATTGGTGATTTTCATAAAAATCCCAGTTCACATCATTTATTTGCTACTGTGAAAAAATGCGGTGTGCTGCGGTTACTCAACAGAGATAAACTTATTTAAGCTCAGTTTAATTCACATGGATTTCTTCGTGGATACCGCCTTAGAAACGTTTATTATGTAGAGTTGGTTAGTTTTATTTGGTACAAAACTCTGCAAACTTTATTATTATAGGTATTATTGCTGTTAGCATCAATATAGAAAGCAATCTTCTTGTTTTTGAGACAATAGAAAATATCATAACGATAGAAGACTTTGTATTATTTCAAATTTCACTCTTACAGACCCTGCAATTCGAAGAATTCTATCAAGAATATCAATTCCAGCAAATCGAACCTTCAGAATTGTGCACTGTTGCATATGAAAACTAAACTTATTTCCTTTCAAAATTAGAACGTTTATATGTTTCAATGAAGCATAATGTAAAAGATATTATTCAAAATTTTTAAGTGAATAATGAAAACCCATTAAATAATTATTTGGCGACAAAATGTAAATAAGCCACCTTTTGTTAGCTTGATATTTCTACAATTTTATCGAAACTTTATGTAATTAATCTTCTGACTATTCATATGTTTTTGTTTTCATTGATTTTAACCCTAGCCCGGGTGTTTTCAAATTTTTATCGCTTTTTTTGGGGAAGGGGGTGTTAATTTATTTTTGAGAAAAATATTTCCACAAAAGGTTTTAAGTCAAAAATTTTTTTGTTTAAAGTAAAAAATTTTTATAACGATTTTTTTTTTTTTTTTTTGTTTGTGAAAAAAAAAAGCTCCAACAAAATTAAAAAAAAAATTTTTTTAGATTATTATAAAGTTTTAAGGTAATTTTTTAAAAAAAAAGTCTTGAATTTAAAAAATTAAATTTCAAAGAAAATTATGTTTCAAAAGAAATTCTAACTCAGATATTTTTACTAAAATTAAGAAATCAAATTCTTAAAAATTAAGATGATACCGTATATATCTCATTTTCTGATTTCACAAAAAATTTGAGCCTTTAAAACACCTCACGTGTACTAAAATAAAAGTTTACTTAGCCGCAGGGTTTGCATTTAAACTTTTCACTTCAGAATTTTAGAGATAAAATTTTACTTCCTAGTTAAACAAGTAGCCATTAAATATCGAAATTGCTGTAATACAAACAGACCCTTAACATCACTTTTCAATTTCAGATTTTGACTAAATTTTTGCTTTGTCTTGAAATATTATGATTATTAGTATAGAAGGTGTCAGCGATTTTATTCTAGATTTTCGCATTTATCAGCTTCTTGAATATCATTGTTTGTTTTACTGAAGTTATATATAACTAAAAAAGGATGATTGGAAATAATTACAAGAAATACAGATAATGTCGGATCATCTGTGGTTAGTTCATTCGAGAACTGTTCTGTTACAAGTAAAAGTACTATAGATGCACATAGAATATCACGATAGATGGTGTGATTAGCATTATCAAAAGCAATTTCAAGTTTATTCCTATCTGCATCCTTCCATTAAAGAACCAATTGGTATACAAAAGATCATTAGCTGCTAAAAACTTCTAAAGCAGTAGCTTGCAAATCCATAGTTGCAAAAATGGAAATATTTTATTCGGATTATTTTAAAATTTTTGTGATGAAGTTCATGTATGCCAACCATCGCGGACATACTTACTACTTTTAATAATTTTTTTCTTGAAAATTATGTAAGTCAACATTATATTTATTACGTAAACGCTTCAGTTTGATTATAAACATTTGATTGGTAGGTGAGTTCATATTTTACGATAAAAGACAGCAATAGATAACCACTTTTTAAGCTACGCTTCATTTGTAATCATAGACCATTCAAGATCACAAAAGTTGTTGGCCAAATATTGGTAACATTTTTAGTATCATAGAGGTTAGGTTGACATCACTATTATGTTTCTATTTTTGATAATTCATAACCTAGTGGTTAAAAAGTTTAATACTGAATTACTTATACTAAAAAAAAACTAGTACCAGCAAAGAATTCTTACATTAGTAGAGTTAAAGAGAAATGCGTTGAGTTACGTAACAGGGAAATGATGCAGCGAAGTATTGGATCCTTTAAAGATGTTGCAACGCAGTTTTGGGTCCTTTAAAGATGTCGCAACGAACATTTGGGTCCTTATAAGATGTTGCAATGAAGTTTGTGCTCTTATAAAGAAAACGTTGGTAATATACTAATATAGCGGTAATTTTCCTTATCAAATGCATCACTTTTTTTAAAAAGCACGGACAATATCTGCATATTATATTTCAGATGGAAAAGTTCCATTGTTTCAAGATGTGTTCACACAATCTGACAGATAGTGGGTACAAAACGTTGCATTATGTTTTAAAAGACATAAAGTGATACCACCGCCACCATTTTACTAATAAAACTACATTAAACTAATAATTATGTCATAAATATCATAAAGTGAAACGTGTTTAAAATAAAATAAATTATCATAATTTACATTAATTGGATTATTAATTGTGATAATGAAAATTATATTTACAAATAAATAATTATATTGAATATTATTGCACATATGAAATTCATTTAATTTTAGCTTCGATTTTAGAAAATTTTTATCTTAATTTTTCTTCTCTTTTCTTTTGACTTTCAACCTGTTCTTTAGGTTCTATTTATTTTATTAGGACACATATTTATAAGTTTATTTTACCTGAATTGTCTGTCTATCCTGTAAAATTATTCGGAATAATAATCAATAGGACTTTTTTATAAAATTACTTCACCCTTCTAGAGAAAAATATTCTAATTTTTAAATTTCCCGTAATTTTTGCTATAATGTAAAGATATTAGCAACAACAGACAAAGCATCACGTACAAAAATACCGCTATCAGTGAGAGAAAAAGATGACTGGTGGGAACAATCTTTATCTGGAACGGTGTTTCTAAATCGATACATGTTGGTTTTAAATATTCTTTGTTTTGGGGTATATGATGCCATAAGCCAGCCACTTTAATCATTTAATTCATCCTGACGTTCATATGACAAAATGTGTTATTGTCGTCAACATTTTGCTCAAAAGATTGTTGGTGTACATGGTATCGTCACCCCAGAAGAAGCACCAAAAAATTCTGAGTCAAAAAAAAAAAAAAAAAAAAAACCCAAAATAAAAACGTTTTATGAAGCTGGAGGCTTTCTGATTTATTTTTGTCAGGTTTTAAGTAGCCTTTAAAATTTACCATTGTGTTTCTTTACCAATTTTTCAGTTTATTTAAAAGGCTGCCTGACTGTCATTTCACAACCGCTTATCGGTTAGTTCTCAATTTTTGTGCACTTATTTTAAAAGGTGAATTCTGTCACCTAAAACTAAGAGTCTAGTATCTTTTTTTTTTGGATTTCTGTACAAAATTTTGATTATAACTTTGATAGCGTTAAAAGGTTTTCAAGAAAATTCAATAATTGAACACATGAAAAATTGAAATTATTTTATGATTATGATATAGTTGAACTCTCTACCAAATCTTAAGTCAGAAACGGCTTTGAAGTTATTAATTGACCGGCTTCTCTGATAATCCGGGTCTAAACCGCCGCTGTGAAGCGGTGATGTCCAATGCACCACCCAATTTTTTTGTCTCAGGAACATTGACAATTTTATTTAGGCTTGACGTGAATAATATCTGAGTTTGGCCATCATATGACGATTAGAAAAAACTCTTTTATATAATAAGAAATTCTATTACTACAATCTACACAACTAGGTTAAGTTTTAGGATTAAATAATGATATAAGATTTTCAAAAGAGTGCTCAATAAATTTTTAGAACACCTCTATCTCAAAAAGTTTTAAATTTCAAAATGAAATATCCTTGATAAATAGCTGGAAAAAAGAAAAACATAAAAAATTTTTTCATAAAAAATCAAATGAAATCTTATCATATCTCTCTCATAATCTTATCATATCTCTCTCATACAAGGCTTTTATTTGAGTGATAATGAAAATAGGAATAGGGTATTCAAGTAAAATATTTTTTAAAACAATCAACGAAACAAAAAAAAAGAGAGAAAGAAGTGTTTATAAAGAGTTCTGTAAAAAAGGTTTTACGGAGAACCTAGTTTAACAAAAAAAAAAAAAAAAAAAAAAAAAAAAAAAAAAAAAAAAAAAAAAAAAAAAAAAAAACTATCGCTAATGTCATCTAAAATAAGCAACAAATGCAAACAACATTAAAAAGGGTTTTAAATTTTTTCACAAATCAGAAGATAAACGAAAACCCAATCTCGTTTCCACTGCTAGAAATCCTATTTACAATTCTTTACTTCGATCTTCAAAATCACTTGAACAAATTTGTTTCATCTGATAGAAAGTCTGTTTCAAGCTCGTTTTGAGTGCTGTATGGCTCATTCTTGTCTTCGTAAGGTTCGTTAAGAAGATGACTTGGCGAAAACGAAGTGTAAGGTATCAGCTGACCTAAACATTAAATTTACAAAGCTTTTTTTTATCAAACTTTCAAAATAATTTTTTTAATATTATAAATAATATATTAATAATATGAATATTATAAATAAGTAACAATAAGGAACAAATCGGTGAACCTACAATTAAGTGGAAAATATATAAATGTTCATCGTACAATTTAAATAGTAAACGATGCAACCTATGTCTCAGTGAGAAAACCTTAATAATCACGCAAAAAGTGAAAACCTAAATAAGAACAGTGAAATTTTTTCGAAATGCAGACAAGCTAACATGTTCCTATTAGGAATTTTGATACCAAAGACTGAAGTAACATTATGATGACATAACACCCACATTTTTAACCTTTTTTTTCTATTTGTAAAAAAAATTTAATCTTTATTCACATGGTTAAAAATTGACAAAAAACATGAAACTTTAAGCACCATAAAATGCAGATTAAAATTTAATTCAATCTTTCTATTTTCATTTCCAATCGGTCTCGTATGATTTACACGAGTGTGTATTGAGCTACGACCGTTCAAATTGGTCGTAGTGAAATCCCGGACATGTCCAAGCATGGGATCTGAGGACAACATTGAAATCCCGGGTTGGTCCGGGAACGGGACGCTAAGGGTGGGTAGAAGTATTTATTTCATTTTTCCGCGTTAGCTTCATACCTCAAGTTCTCACTGAGGTTTTAAATGGTAAGGTAAATTAAATAGTTGATATCGCGCATTGGAATACAGTTGATATTATTGATTTTTTATATTATTTCCAAAGTTACATTCAATGGGAGGAAACCTAATTGGATTTATCAAGGTTAGTTAGTATAAAATGGCTATCATGACCATCATGACATCTATTTTTCATTGATCCCTATTTTCTATGTTCTTATCTTATGGTATATCAAGTTACTTTGTTGCTGGTATTATTACTAACAATCTGCTTTAACAATGTGCCCAAATGTAAAATAATAAAAGTTGAAAACAAATGCAGGTGTTGCATTTACTATATAGCCGTTAAAGAAGTAGGCACCACTCTACTGGAAATTTAGTGATTCTAGTCAGCTTTTCACAGGATGTGACTTGTCCCATGAAATTAAGTTGCTCCATCATAAATTTAAATTTCAGGAACAAAAATTAAATTAGAAAAGAATGTAGACTTTGAACTACTAAGTTCTTTTTTAAAACTCATACTCTCACGAAGTCAAGAAGTAAGCCACTAGATATCTACATCATCAAGGTTAAACCTATGTTCCCATACATGAAGTGATTTTTAAGTAGAAAAAAGAAACCGTTTAAAAAAAGTTTCATGGATAACATTAAGGCAGCAGTTCATTAGAATATTGGTATATAGAAATCCTACCAAAAACTAAAATCATTTTAAATATAACATTTCTAAGTAAGAATTCTATTTCTGCTGGGTACAACATTTTTTTCCCATCTTTTTTATTTTAATATAGCTGGAAATCTTAACTAAATTCATTACTTCTATAATAATTCAAGCAATAACATCACATAAATCAGCTAAGAATCCAACCATCCTTCAAGTATTCTATTCCAATAAAAATCCGATGTTTAATCTTTATTAACCAAACTAATTATAGGGGAAGAATTATTTGTTGGTAGTTCGATAAGTATCAGACTACCAACAACCACTCAAACGATCTTCATCGATATACATTTCCCTTCCCATCATATGTTTCACAAATGGAAACTACTTTAAGACAGTACATTGCATTGCAAATTATTTTATTTGTAGGCGTATTGTGCCCAAAGATATTTATTGTAAAATTTTAATTGAAGATGTATTGCTGTAATGGGGATAGCTGGAATGGGGAAAGTTGAAACAGGTCTTTCACAGGGCTAAAAAATTGAAACTGTCTTTTAGGGTAAATTTTTTTGATTTCTAAATGGTCAGGTTTCTAAATTAAGCCACTAAAAACCTGTTTTTCAAATTTCACTAGCTTACAAACTTCGCCAAAAATGTTTTTTGCGCTGTCACGGACGGAATTTCTTTTTTCAGAAATTCTTGGCAGCATCTCATTTAAAGAAGCTATGCAAAAGTTCTTTCCATAAGCGTGAGGCTTAGAGGATCATAGAACTTTGTGCAAAAGTTCTTTCCATAAGTGTGAGGCTTAGAGGATCATAGAACTTT
>JAUZNK010029406.1:0-10701 GCA_035046665.1 Euphysa ruthae
TTCAGGAGTCATGCTGCTCCTATCATCAGGCTAGTTACAATTAAAAATTTAAGGTTTTTATAGGAATAGCGTAGGCTAGAAATCAAGTGCTTTTCAAAGTTGTTAATTAGTTTATTAGTGACGTAGTAATAATCCGGACCATCAAGGAAAGTTTAATGGATGTAGACTTTTGCGGACTGTCGAGGAATGTTTATATCGTGGGTAACCAGATATCGGGAAGAGTATACGAAATTCAATTTATATGATATCGTATATGTATAATATTTCTATTCATTAGGTGACGTAGAGTTGGTGTCAAAGTTTAGAGACGCTAAATTAGTAAGAAATGACTAATTAAGGATTTCAACAAGCTATAATACCTTTTGCATTTAATAACTAATTGCTTTTTAACATATTTTTTTCCGTCATTGTATTATTAGTCTATTTATTATCACTGTGGAGAACAAAATTTCTGGGTATAAATTTATGTTACAAGATATATCTTAATGAATATTGAAACTATACAAAGTTTTCTTAAATCTTCACTAAACTTTTAAAACTAAACTGTAAAAAGTCATCAAAAAATGACAGATAAATTAAAAATTACAGATATGATGAGCAAAATTATTTTATCGGATTCAATTTTGAGGATTATCTGGAAAACAGACTTTTGATCTTAGATTAATATATATACTTTGGTACAAATAAGGCTTGAAAAACAAGCTTGGTTTTTATACTTAGTATAAAACGCAAAAATGTTGTGTTTAAATGTTCAATAAAGTCAGGTAAAAGTTATTGGACCAACTTATCAATGCTTTAAAACTATTTAAAACGATTAAAAACCGATGTGTAGCAAACCTGTTGTAGTACAGAAATTGTTGTATGTATCCATAAACTTTGGTTTCGTCAAGTTGAAAAAAACTTTCTCAAAACTAAACTGAGTCTGTCGGTTTTTTTTTTCATTGATACGGTAAATCCTTGGAATACAAAAATTGTACCACGTTAAATACAGCAAGCAGCTACTCCTTTTGATAGGATATTGTTTGTGTGAATTGGGTCTGGATCTTTTTCTTGTTCTATCTGAGTGCGCTCCTCCCATAATTTCATTGCTTCTTGATGTCTTTGCGAACTATCATGGCCAAAAAAGACACTTATCTTTGTTAAGGTTATTTTTTCAATTGCTAAAGCCTTCTCTGCAAAACCTATTTTTCTATTATTGATGGTAAAATATTTGACAAGCAAGACAAAATTAAGAGTCTAGATTCTCACAACACTCTAGCCACAAAAATTTTCTGTACCAAATAGAACGAAACGATTGCAGCCAATTTCCTTGCTTTTTTAAAGAATAAACTTGTGAGTATGGTCGGTGAGGCTCTTGTTTGTTTTTTGTTTTTCATGATGCGAGACTTGCTCATTATTGACATCAACTGACATAAGTGACGGTATGGATCTGGAGTAACTAGCCGAATCGAAAGGTGGAGCTTGCTCATCATCATTATTCAATTTCTTCTTTTTGGGCAAATACTTCAACAGTCATTTTCACTAACTTGATTTTATTCAATGAAATAATAAACAACCAAACGCCAATCATTTCAGGCTACGAGTTCTTATAACAATGAAAATATTCAGAAATATATAACTTGCATATTGCATTTAGAATGATGTCGTCATTCGTTTTTTTTCCTCGTTAGAAATTTTAGGGAGGGGGGTTGTCGGGCAAGATCAATTTCACTTTAATTGAGGCGTCTCCCGGAACCTATTGCTCCCCTTGGTTTTTTCTTTGCAAGTAAAAGAAGCTTTCTTACTAAAACGTGTAAGCTATCATCAAAAATTATAAACATTTTGCTGATCTTTTCTTGCTAAGATAAAAGTAAAAAAATTTAATAATAAAATCATGAAAACAATTAAATAATCAAAAAAATAAATAAATATATATATATATATATATATATAAATATATATATACCTTTATTTTTTACGAAGATAAGCTATGACGGTTGCACTTAGGGGTAAAAAGCAATCTCAAATAAATGTACTTTCATATCCAAAAATTGTTTGTGCTGTTTTAAGAGGAAGATTTAGTTTTGTTGTTTTCACAAGGTTGCTTAGCATGTGGTGTATAGCAGTGAATACTATTTAGTTGAAGCCGAAAATTGGTCTTTTTAAGTAGACTGGACCCTCCTTAATACCTTTTGAATGGTAAATGTAATTATGATAGTATTTGGCAAGTATGTAGACCTGTTATATATCTTATATAAACACTTTTTTTGATGACGTCATTTTTGAAAAAAAAGTTTTTTCTTTTTTTTAAATTTATAGTTCTTTATCAAACTATTCATATTCATGGGTTAAAAGTCAAAGTAGTAAAAGTAGTCGAAAAAAATGCAAAAATTTGACATTTTAAAAACCTGGTTTTATTTTATTCTACAAAAGTCTCAATAGAGCTGTCTAACAGATAGAAAATTGAAGCCTAAAAATTTTCGGCATCACAACATTATTAAAAAAAATTATGTATAAATACCATAAACCAAAAACCCATTGGCAGTTAGGACTATTCCCTCGACCACCCGACTTTGGCTGTGTGACCAGGCGCTTGTGGGGAGCGATGGTTCGATATGGAGAATCTGTGTAAAATCCTGGGCTGGATCACAACTTACTTGATTCCAGATTTACTTGACTCCGTGATATGATAGAACTGACTGCTATCGAAGTCGTCCATAGCATTGGCATCAAAATCAGCATAAAATTTACACTAAGTGTCTTGGCTCTCAGGTTTGTTGGAAAAAGCGCTAGGAGCGGTGACAATTCTAGCATCATTGTCCATGACCGCTATTAAGCTACTTACATCTGCAAACTTCTAGGAGGATAAAATTGGCTCCTGAACTTCGAGAAAGCCAACGACATCTATTACGTCAAGTATAAGGACGGCAAAACAAGGGCCCAGTGGTTTCATATATGGGCATTCGTCCACATACACCAAATTTGCGCTTCGAAGGATGCTGAGTCTTTTCCTCCAATGAAATGTCCAACGGGTTTGCACAGATGACATCTATAACAAATCCCTTTCCATCGAGGTGAAAGGCCCGCCTGTTGAGGCCAATTCTAAGTAACATAGATATCATAGATAAATACAATGGTGGCAAAAGGATTGAGAATACGACGTTTTCTAGGGATTAAGTTATATTCAAGGTAATTCTTGACATTACAAAGTAATTCACATTGCTCCAGTATTTTAGTTTTCTCATCTTTTGACATTTCGTCAGATAAAGGAACCGGAAAAATGGTTTTAACTGTAAAATAACGCCCAAAATGGTATCGACAATTTCTATTCTTATATTTACGACTATGAATGAATTTGATATGTTGTCACTAAATTGTGCAGATCACAATTTTCATAAATATTAGAAACATCAGCTGTAATAACTCCATCAACAAACATGATATATTCTTTAATATTATGTCTTGTTAAGGCAAGTATATACCCATAAAAAAGAATGAATATGTGGGCTACCAAGAACTTGAAATTCAACACGAATGGCGTAATGAATTACCATTCCAAAAGGAACATCAACAACAGTTTCCTTAAAAAATACCTCTACTCTATTTTGGAAATATCTTAAAGCAACACAGGATTGAGAATTTTTCGTAAGCACACAGGTCATGATATCCCAAAGCATCAATTTGTTCATCTGACATTTCTGCTCCTTGATGTTTAGAAATGATCATTTCATCCTAAATCTTTACAACTTATTGTCATAAAAAACGATTAAAGACCTAGCTGTCTTGCCATGACTACTGTCTCAGATAGAAACTATTTTTAATAAGCAGGGTATATGCCTTTAATCGGACTCATGAAACTATAACCTGCATCTTTAGCAATAACTAAATTCTCAGTACAATATTAATCATTTGAGAGCATACCAGCAGTTAACTGATTATTACAAACGTTCTTCATGGCAATATTAATCTGGCTATTGGCTTATTCAGTCCCGTAAGCCACCGTTGTCAGCGGCACGAAAAAAATTTATTTTGCCCGTGAGTCACTCTGAGCGAGTGAATATAACCTAAAATTAACTGAATTTGATTGGTAAATATCTTCAGTATCAATTTTAATAATTATGCATAAAATTGATAATTTATTCACTCTTGTAACTTATGTTTGGTAGTATATAATTTAATGTATAAATTTACATGAAAAAGTCATCTTTACACGAAGTTTGATGTTTTATATAAAATAAATTTTTAAGTAAGTAAAATGTTTTTCCACTCAGTTTTTATTATTTTCTCCAATACTTGATAACAAATAAGGGCATTTTTTGTTAATTTTGTTAATAAAAAAGCACATATAATATTGAAAAATAAATAACCGCCATTTTATTATCCATCATTATGGATTTTTTTCTTATAATATTTTTTGGATCATTCAAAACAAAAATTAATCTGGCATTCGAAAATGGGTTCATTTGTTGGAATTGGTTGAACAGAAGTTACAGGAACCTTTTGTTAAAAATATATTATTAAAAAGTATTAATAAAAATGTTCTCTGAAATTTAGTGTGGGCACAGCGGTTATCTATTTATTTATTTTTCTTTTTTATGTGGGATGTAAATAAGTTAAGTTTTAATTGCTGTATAACAGATAGCGCATAAAATATATAATCTACATCTGAGACAAATGTTGTGTTTTAGTGAACGCTGAATAAAATATTTAACAGGAGTTAATGTAACAAATCATGCAACTTTACAGCCAAATTTTGCTGTTGAAAAGAGATCAGGGTGAGCTAACTACTTACAAAAATCATTCATCGAGATTGATATGGGCTGTACACCCTCACCTGGGGCTATAGCTATATCCTCGTTTTGTTGTTGAGATACATTAAATAAAAGCATAGTTTCATTTGAGCCAATCCTAAAAATATCCAAAGGATTATCATCTTCCTCGGACATACGGACATTATCTATAATTTCTTGTTCAACATTATTTGTTCAACAATTTCTGCCAAGTGTAGCAGGTTTTCCGGAATTTGACTCAAATCAATTTCAATACCAGATTAAAAAGCATTATTCAATTTCAAATCATGAAGAACTGACCAAACTAACTCAGGTGAAGCAACTTTAAAATAAACATGACCTCTATACATCATTTAGTTCTTCTTTAACTTAACCATTATGATGCTGTTACTATCAACACTCTGAGGTATAGTTCTTGCATGTCATGCATATTAATGGCACATTACAAATACTACCTTACAGTTTTTTTATTTTTTTAAAAAGAATTTTCCACGATATTATTACTTTTTCAAAGTGTGTTTATATTTTGAAATCCTTCAGGTAAATTATAGATCTCCAATTTATTAAACAAGGCTTGAGCTGGAATATTACCTTTCTTAAATTTCTTGTAACAAGCTTTGCATATATAAAAATTATTGTCAAAACTAAGGACATAGTAACATAAGCTATCACCATTCATTTCATAATTCTCAACACAAAAAGATCTTTTATAATGACATCTATTACAAACTACAAATGAAATAAGGCCCTTTATTAAATGAGTGAACTGAAATATTCGTTTTGATGTTTTTCTTTTCTTCATTTCTGCTGCATAAACATTCCGCTTTTTCTTTTATGTCTCATTGTGTTATAATGCTGCCATGAAATTTGCATTAACACTCCTCCTCTCCTGATTTGTATCATTGTTTACCGGCGTTCCTACAAAATTAGCACAATCATTCCGATTCTTTTGTTTTATATCACTGTGTGCTGGTGCTCCTACAATATTTGCATAACTCTCACGTAACTCGCAATTTCCTTTTATAGTAGACTATTTCGGTAACATCCTCCATGTCAATATATATCCAGAGATATTGTATTTAGTCTCCAGGTTTTTTATTTCTTGTTGACGACGAAAACAACGAAAAATAAATCGCACAATTCCGTGGTGCGATTTAAAAAGGAAATCGTTTTGTTCACCTAGTCAAAATTTGTTTAACAATATTTTTTACTTTTTTATTAAATTAGGAACTGAGGCTAAGTATTAAATATTAAAGAAGTTGCAATGTAATGCCTGATATTCAGGTGTATAACGCTTAGATTTTATGTAAATATGCGTTATAAGAACCTCTAGCTAAAATAAACTAATACTAAAAAAAGTTGAATGAAACCACAGATAGTTTTGCACAGATTTACTAATTACTAAGAGCACTACCGAACCAAAAATGAACTGCCAAATGATGACTGGAAATAAAGTTTCGGAAGTTTTAAAATTAAAATTTCGTTATCAATTTATTACTTATCTTTCAAAGATCGTAATTCATTAAGTAATAATAAAAAACCATACTTAAAATGTTTAAATTCTCTGAAAATTAAGAAATATAAAAGTAAATTTTTAGGCTTAATTTTTTCTGAGAAGAAAACTCTGCCGTTCTTCTGTAAGCTATAACAGCGGTGCATCCAATTAAAATAATGTCGATTAACTTTGAATAGTCAAATACTAAAATGTCTTTAGCTATCTTTTCCATAAATTACTACGGCATGTCGATTATCCTTAATTTGAACAATACCTTATTTGAATAAATTCTCGCATGGATCAATTTTTGCGAGTTTACGGGCCCATTCGCGAAAAATAATCCACTGGAAAATTTTGGAAGGTCTCCATTTGCAAAATGAAATCCACGCAAAATGCTGTCTAAAAAGCTTTAATTTTAATTTTACGTGTAGATGCACTTCAAAAGACTCATCATTTTGCATTTGAAGACATTTTTTAAAATTATGTACAAATTTACCAAAACTTAATAACTTATCAATATATTTTCAAAAAATTTGCAAATGTATTCTTTTAAACACTATGTATCACAATAATGTTCTTTTCAGTGCTATCACGTGCTCAAACGTCTCTTTCTTTATTGAAAAATGTTCTTATGACCTAAGATTTTGGGGTATCATTCAGTTTTCTAGATGGCTTTTTCTGTCCTGTGCTTCCTTGTTGTAAAGCGTTATCCGCAACTGTGATTTCACTATCATTTAGTTGAATAAACGAACCAGTAGTTTTTTCTTACTTGAGCTCAACTTAAACTTCTTCAACAAGGGCACGATAGCGTCCCATCACTTTTCGGGATCTTGTACAAGGTATTTTAACGGTAACCTGCACTTAATGGCTTGCCCTCCTGCGACTGTAAATAATTAATAAATAAGGCTGTTAGAATAATAAAACCTTAAAATTTTTAAGCCCAATTTACATGACACTGTAAGTTCTTCAAAAATTGGCTATATGATTCGAATAAATCTGGTGACATGTGGCTTTATACACTCAAATGTGTAGAGAGAAATAAAATAGTTTTTTTACATAGTGGACAGAAGAATTTTGATGCTAAGAAATTATCTCCGTTCTAAGCAAACAAGTACAAGCAATTACCATGATAGTGAATTGGAGGAAATTGAACAAGGTTTTTTAAGTATACATTTTAGACGCCCCATGTAAGAGGGGTGTTGGAGTGGATCCGTTGGTTTTAAGATGATTTGGGATGGGATGAAAGGGGGTTTGTTGGTCATTCAATGAAGTTAAGATATCTTAAACAAAAAAATATGGTTACAACAGCAAGGTTACACCGACAAAGAGGAACAGAGAGTAAATCATTAACATACTTTTCGGGTGTTCACACACTGCATTGACCTTTTATATAACTACGAATAATATTCATTTCCGGAATTTCCAATGCAAATTTGATGGTAAGATGAAAAGAAATATTTTCTAAAGATGTACGCAACCCTTTTAAACACCTGAAAAATAAGTTCAATAGAGCCATAGAAAAATCAACTTAAAAATCAACATAAAAAATCCTTATATTATTAAATTTCCCTGTTATGATATTTTAAAAGGATTTTATCGAAAAGACGCCATTTTCAAGGGGACGTCTAAAGTTTATGATCCCCTGGGCATTTCAATGAATCAATTTTTTGATATTTTTCAGTCGATGAGTATTCTGAGCAAGTTTTATTGACGATGAAGAAAACGGGACTTGAACCATTAACACAAGCATCTGTCAACAGGAGTGTAAGATTAATTAAATCTAATCAGAAAAGTAACTACAAACAGTAAGCTTCAAAACGTCTCTTTCAAAGAGTAACGTTTGTGGAATCCGAAACAAATTACCTAGAAATGATTAAGTTTTCTAAGAGTCGCAAAAACTTTACTAGAACAAAGTCACAGTGAAAACCTGAAAGTTTTAGCATCTGGAAAGGATTGGGCCCAAAGTTTATTTAGAGGTATGTTTTAAAAAACGTGCTGTAACAGCAGGAAAGGTAACTATAACAATGGATTTACGGAAAAAATTCGAATTGGTCTACTTGTATAACATTGTAACAAAGATTGAAACCAATGCTATCCCTTGCTTATTTTTAACTTGGACCTTCGTAGTGTGCCCAAAGTTCCAGGTATACAATGCAAAAAGTTGCACCAATTTGTTCCGATCGCTGGTTCTGGAGACAAACGTGAAATAATTGCAACGTTCATCATCGATTTAACAGGTAATTTTCTTCCGATGCAACTGGTTTACGGAAAAAAACAGATCGAAGTGTACCGAACATTGATTTCCCATGTGGTTTTTACCTCAGTGATAGTCCAAAGCATTACAGCAACGAGAAAGAAACACAAAAGATCATTGATGAAATAATCTTACCGCATGTCAAATTTGTGAAGGAAGAATTAAAATTACCTTCTAATTTTCCAGCTTTACTAGTGATGAATGTGTTTTAAGGCCAGATTATTGAAGCAGTTCACAATCAGCTGAAGGATTATGATATTCTTGTAGGCTTGTACCAAAAAACATGACCCTTATCTTCCAGGCACTGGACTTAACAGACAAATGGTGGAATAAGGTGTTTATGAAGAAAAATACGCAGTTTAGTATTCTTCTAAAATCACCGCAAGCTTAGGAAAAGGACTTGCAGTAGATGTAATAAAAGTGAAAAAAAAAAACTTATGGAAACAATGATGAAGCTATTACATGCAAAATGGATTATGAACATGTACGACGAAATCACATCGGAAAAGGGAAAAGATATGTTGTTACCGTATGGAAAGCTGCTGAAATTTTAGATTCTGTTAAGATGGATTCTGTTAAACTACAAAGCCTTGACCATTTCAGTGACATAAAACTACTCGTTGGGGATTCTATCACTCTGGAAGATAATTTTCAGTTCCCAGAGGAAGGAAATCCTGAAATTAAAGAACGGTACCACGAATCCGATTCAGATGACGAATATATTTTTCATGACGAATGAAATGCGTTTGGTGCCATTCCTGCTATGCAAACTAAAAAACTTTTATTTGTTTTGTTTCTACGATTTGTATTGTCGATTTAGTTTGGTGCTTTTCCACTAAGTTAAACTGGATTAATAAAAACAGCATGATGTTTTCTTTCTCTATTACTAAATATTAGAAATTTCTTTCTCTCAATCCATACCCCTTCGCAAAAATTTCTCCACGCGAAATCTATGAAAAGCGCTAGTTCGCGGATGTTTCTCCACGAAAAAAATATTTCACGCATGCTAACTATAGTTATGTTACTGCAATTGTTATTTATTTATAAACCTAGTAGATTATTTATGGTGTTAGAATTAATTAAACCGTAATTATTAGGATTATGATAATATGGGTTCAATGCTCATACTATACTAAGATTATACTAACAGAATTCTAACCCTTTTTTAAGAAAGTAAAGGTATACACAGCATAAAGAAATGGCGTAAAATATTAAAAACCAGCTAGGATCACCTTTTCCAACTTTATCTTTGTTTATCTTTATCATCACTTGTTGAATTTTAAAAATACATCAAATCTAATCTTTGAATTCTCAACTTGTTCGTTATCTTCTGCTTCATTTACGCAAATGTGACCAATAATTCGGATGTGGCAGAAGTTTCCATTGGTAACATTCAAGCCTTTCTTGTTGTTATGAAACAAGAAATTTCAGCAATTTTATTCAAACATCA
Source organism: Euphysa ruthae (assembly GCA_035046665.1). NCBI lineage: Eukaryota > Metazoa > Cnidaria > Hydrozoa > Anthoathecata > Corymorphidae > Euphysa > Euphysa ruthae. Next base: position 9,969 of record JAUZNK010029406.1, read on the forward strand.
ATTTTCTTCAATAAATGATATACTGATCGGCCTCCAAACCGAAAATGATGACATTGGTAAAGTCTTGACTTTGCTAATAAGTCAATAGCTAACAATACTAAAGGTATCAAAGATCTCAAGGTGATAGTGAAAAATCCTGCCGACTGAAACAACACCACTGCTGAGGAAAACAATCAACAAAAACGTTTGCTTGACGATCAGGTCAATCGAAGTCTGAGAAATACAGTCATATTTAAAAATGTATCTGAGACATCCATTTCTGAAAATTCGTGTACAGAAACAGAAGATGTCATTGCAAATGTCATTTCTAAGGAAGCAAAAATAAATCCGAAATTACATTAAACACATGATAGAACGATATCACCGAGGAAATGGCACGGAGGACAAGAAATATCTATGTAAAGTTCCACAGTTGGAAGAACAGCCCGATCAACATCGAAATAATTTCTACGCCACTGAAGAATTCGCGTTGACCAGATGTACTTACCTGAAGTGACTGAAAGACTAGAATGTCACAGACTTCTCAACGAAAAAGTTATTGTCAAAGTCTACCTGATTGTTCCTTCAAAGTCTACCTGATTGTTCCTCCAAAGTCAACCTGATTGTTCCTCCAAAGTCTACCTGATTGTTCCTCCAAAGTCAACCTGATTGTTCCTCCAAAGTCTACCTGATTGTTCCTCCAAAGTCAACCTGATTGTTCCTCCAAAGTCTACCTGATTGTTCCTCCAAAGTC
>JAUZNK010029417.1:0-19073 GCA_035046665.1 Euphysa ruthae
TATAATTACTTTATCTGTAACTTTAATTAAATATGGAGGAAAAAAATTACGCTTCAGGGTAAATGCCAAATAATCATATAGAGGTATTGATAAATGGAGAATTGTTAAAGTGACAAAAATATGAACGAGATGTTGAAAAATGAGCAATAGAAGAGCTGCTAAACAGACATTTAGGTTGACAATGTAAATTGACAAAAAAAATTGATGTAACAAGCAGACAGATAGAGGGACTGAAAAAAAGACAAATGGGAGAAAAGGTGAACTGACAAACAGACAAATGAAAAGAGAGGTGAACTGACAAACAGAAAATTGGGGGGAGGAGAAGAAGGGGTGAGCATACAAACAGATATATGGATAGTATGAAAACATACCCATACATGGATTAAAAAAAAGTTGATTGGACTGACTCCTGTACGAATAAAATAATTAATATACAAGTAGGTGAATGAAGTGAAAAACAAAGGGACATTGATTTATTTCATAGCACTATATCATCAAGTTAGAACAAACAATACATACAAAACATAACAAGAGTTTGCAGTTTACAGCTAGCATTGACTTAATCATATCAGAAAAAAAGCTACTTCAAATATGATTTTTAAATCTAAAGAAAAAAACCTACTTGAACTTGTATGTTCCAGGCTCCTTTAGAACATATGAATGTGCCATAATAGTCCCATTGCGTAAGTGACTCTTATACTTACTGAAGCAATTTTTATCTAGGAATACTTTTCCATCCCTCTCTGCAATCAACTTGAGAAAACAATGAGCATGCTTCGCAAGGCGTTTACCTCCTGGAACTATACTGCAGTCTAATGAGCAGTTGAAACTAAGAGTAGCATTGTAATAGTTTAAAGTTACATTATTGGATTCTAGCAGAACTTCAAAATTACCAGGCATTCGACGAGTAGCCATATGGTCTCCACGTGCTTGCCAGAATAAGCCACCATCTTTCTTAACACAAAGATACATATACTTTTTATTATTTACTCAAAAATTTATTGTTAATTGTTTTTCTTGAGTTTTGATCTTGTTGGGATAGTTTTTATTCTCCCTATATTAAAATGATTTATGGTAAAATATCTAAAAATCTGAATCAAATGGTGTGAGCCAAGAGATAAACGTTAATATTTTAGTACTTGCAAAAGAAGAACACCATAAAGGGATGAATAATTGCTTTATAAAAGTTTAAAATTTTATTTAAAAGTTTTGATGGATAATTATTCTATGAAATCAACAATAATACCTTCCGTTAGTAACAGATGATATTTTACCATTAGCATTAATTCAAGTTAAAAATGAGATATAGAAAAAAACTAAGGTTTTTGGTAAAGCATAACATAACAGTATAAAAATAACAAACCACCCATTTAAATGGTGAAGCAAGAAATTTAGACTGAATGATAAAATTTGAAAAGATGGAAAAAGATCAGACATGAAATGGCAAAATCAGAAACTTTTTCAGTCTAGATGTGTGATTGTAACTTACTCCTGTGAGAATAGTAACTATAATACTACTAATAAAAAAAGCTAAAGATTTAATGCAAAATTAAAAATATAAAAAATTAAATCAACATAAAAATAAATTAATTTAAAAAAAATATATATCTTGTACGATAAGCTGTAAAATTTTAATGTTTTAAACTGATGTGGCTATTCGATGGCAAAAAAACAACGTGGCTATTTGATGACAAATGTGTGAATGGTTATATGACAATGAAGAGTAGATAAAAGGTGCACTGATCATACATGTTGAAGCATTTTTTCAGAAAAGTTAAATCAAGAAATTGAATCAAAATGGATAGCACCTAAATCATCTAAACCAAAACCATAAACAGTTAACCATATACAGAGTTGTGGAGAAGTTACAACAATCTATTAATATTACATATATATTAATACAATGCCCATAAATTTATCTACTTGAATCAAACGGCGATTATGTCATTTTTAATAAATAACCAAAATGAAATATTTCCATTTAACTTGGCAGTGGGCAAAAAACAAGTTTATTTCTGAAATCACCTCACACAAGTACTTATGCTGCAAACCAGGTAGATTATTCAAACTCCAGTCAGAAAAAAAAATCAGTGAACTCTGATACCAACATCTCCATTAAGTAAATGGAGGCAATCATGCCAGGTGCTAATTTAATTGAAGTTTAACAAGAAGAATTTATATAAAATATAAATAAATTAAATTTTGCTTATAAATGTATATAAAAAGGAAAAATCTTTCTGTGATCTTTTCCATAGGTTATTTAAATTTTATCTTGTTATGTTTCTTGTTATGATCTATGATTTTATATGCCAAAATATGCCAGGTTGTAAGTAAACTCACCATATCATTAAAGATAGGTCCAATATTAGTCGACCGCAAACAGTTCGAAGTCCACTGGAAAAGTTATCTTTTGAGAAGAGAACTTTAAACGATTTGATGATTTATAAAGAAAATTTTTCCTGCCCCAGGTTTTTAAAAAATACATATTGAATCTTAAAGCTTATTGAAAATTAAAACAACTAACTTCACCTTGCAAAAAAAACCATTGCATTTTTCCTGGAAGATACTTGGTAGCTTTTCATTAGGGAAGTGATCCATGAAATAACCCGGTATAGCAGCACTACCTTCATGGCATTGCATACATTGGTTAGAGTGACCATCTGAATATGTTCCCAATTTACATGGTTTACAACTAAGTTTAGAATCTGGGGAAGTACTGTCTACATAAAAACCTGGTTGACAGTAACAATCAATGTTTGGGTTATCAATTTTAACATAGCGTGGATCATTGATATTAGTCACTTTACTACATGGAAGATTGTTAAGACCTAAAAATCAAGAAAAATATTATTATTAAACTGGTTATTATGAAAAATAAAATCTGCTCATAGCTCAAAACATTCATAAGAAGCAACTAAAGGTTTCTGAGTTTCTTTGAAAACAATTTTAAATGTAATGTGTTTTAACCTTTAATTTCAATCGAACCGCCCATTATTTATGCAATTTTAGAACTAACCCAAATGTTATAATCAACCGTTCTAATTTTCTTTTTTCTTCTTTTTTTTTAATTTCTAATGCTCCAGCCTATTATACTCCACCCATCCTGCAATTCAGTGGATGAAATTACAGAGGATTTTGTCAAAAAAATAAAAAATATTTATAGTTTGAAAAAGAAATCAATATATTTGGACTATTTTTGTTTTAGAAAAAATAGTAAAAGAAGTAGCTGAAACAATTGGGACTGCTTTATCTCTTCCCCTAACAAAATAAACCAATACATTCAAAATCGTACAATCAAACTAACACATTCAATTAGTCAATTTGCTTTTGTTTTTTTTGAAGTTATTAATTGATGAGTAATGAATTTTCTCTTTCATTATACAGTTTATTTTAGTGAAAATACTATCAGAAAGCAATTTCTACTAAAACATAAAAATTTAAGATCAATTATATTTTCGCTAAAGAGATGACCTCTGTTTTTTGTTGTAGGAAAAGCTTTTGACTCTAGGTCTTTTTGTTTGAAACATCTAGTTTCAAGATTAATAACTGAAATTAAGATATAACTTCTCATGCTTTTCTTGTTGCTTGGCCAACGTGTTGCACATGAATTTTTTAGTGGTGTCGTGCTAACATAGCTATGTGCATACTTGAAAAAGCACTTTTATGTAAAGAATATAATTGACACCCTTTTATTAAAAAAAGAAGAATGTCAAGAAATAGAAAACGCTCTGATTTTGAACAAAAAACGCTGACATAAGCAAAATTTTGTACCAGTTGCAAAATGGTCTTTAAATTTAAAACTCTACTATACTAATTGTGGGTTAGATGATTAATTTTAAATACAAGATCACTGGGTAAAATCGTTAATATAATAATTACCTGGCCAGGTGGGCAGTAAGATGCTTTGACCTCTCATCCATACACCATTACTCTGTTTGATGCACTTATCTACTGAGTCAGGGATTAAATAAAAGTCTTTCTTTGTGCAAACAGGGAGTTCCAAGCATTTCGATGCACCAAGACGTGAATAAGTACCTAGCTTACAAGGTTTACACTCTTTTTGTCCTGACTTGTCTTGATACTTGTTCTGAGAACAAGAGATGCACTCACTAGAGCCAGCAGTATTGGAGTAGGATCCAACTGGACAGTCTGTACATTTTATGTCGCTTGAAATAGTGCCAACCTAAATATAAGCAAAGTGCACAATAAAAGCTGCAAAAATTCAAAATAATAACAAGTACAGGGAAGATTTTCATGTTTTCAATTTATTAGCTACAACCCAAACTATTAAAAATGCTTATGTCATTTATTAACAAACATTTTTTAAATGAGGCCATAGAAACAAATTGGGAGATTCCTGACAAAGTGGGCAGCAGGTTAAAATCTTTTGTCTTCCCGAACCCTTTTTGCTGAGTATAGATAATGTCTATAAAAAACTTTTCCAGAAAAACCTTTCACTTTAATATTTAAATTGAGCCAAAAAAAAAACTTATTTAAATTAATAAAGATAACAAACAAAACAAAACAAACATGTTGCTTGTAGCTTATGATCTAAGATTATACAACGTGTCTTCATTATTTTCATGATCACTAGAATTAATTTAAATTCTTGCTTTATTTTACACTTAGGTGTAGTTTGCTTATCAATGCAAGTAAATAAAAGGCTTATGTTACACACAGCAGAGCAATGTTGTGGTGAAGGCGTAACCCTTCTGATGATGCTTTTATTTAAAAGAAGCTGACACGGATAATACTGTTATTTAACAAAGAGACCAAAATACTGTACAGTGTTGATCATAGAACAATGAGTCACACAGTGGAATCAACTGTATTTAGCAATCATGGTCTATGCATTCTGATGCTTAATAATCCAAGACCTTATCTTGATTTATTCATACTGATCATCATCGAGTCTACATTCCAATGACCTGACATGTCACCGCAACCAAGTTATCAAAATAACTCTACATAACTATAACACGAGTTAAAAAACTACTTCCTGCCCTCAATTTTGTTTAGTATCATTTATCTGCATCGCAGGTTGTCCTAACAACAGGCAAATCCAATCAGTTTAAAAGATCATTTATTCACAATAAAAACAAAGTGGAATATATTAAAAATGAGTCTTATGATAATTATTAGCCTAAATCACCCAAATCATTCATTAACATTTGTGTTCTTCACAGTAAATTTTCTCATGGAATATTTCTTCTCTAATTCATCACTGACATCTTGGCAGTCTGTGAAAAAAATCTTAATCTTTTCATATGCTTGTCTAACATTATTTACTGGTTATCTTTATTGATTGGTTATCATCCTAACAACCATAAGGACTCGTCATTTCACATGCATTGGTACCTATGTCTGTGGCAATCTTCCCACAGCTCACAAAACCTTTCTAGAAAACCCTAATGAAACTTACATTTGTTTAAGTCTATATATTCTACAGTCAACCAGTTATCTTTTCTTCTTTTAACATTCACACAGTCATGCAGTGTAATCAACTCCATTTCTGAAAATATTTACTCCTAATCTCATAATTCACACATCTGCTAGTATCTGTGATTTTGGGGACTTCAACGTCAATCACACTGACTGGCTACCTTCTCAAGAACTGCTGATCTTTCTGGTATTCCCACCTAAAACTTCGGCATATCTCAGTCATTAACTCAATTAGTCGACTCTCCAACTCATATTCCTGATTGTGACAGCCGAGAATATCTGATATCTGCAAGATATCTGTCTCTAGTCCTTCAGGAAACTCTGACCTTCGACATATCCTTTTTTACCATTAGTCTATCCGTAAGAAATATTTTTTCCTACCACCATGGAAGCTGTGACAGTTTTTGTGATCTACTCCGTGTTATTCTACTCAAACATATCTGCAATTTTGATACAGAGGATAGTGCTAAGGAAATTGCTTCTTGGCTTGATGTTGGCATAGATGCCTATATTCCCTCTCAAAAGTATCAAGTGAAAAACTGCACTGCACTCGAGACCATGGTTTTCTCCAGTAATTGTGGCCGCGATTGCTCATCACACATATTATTTTTGTTATCTTCAGCACACTAGCTGTGTTGAGAGTAGATGTCTTTTTACCAGAGCCTGTCATGACTATAAAAGAATCATTGACGAATCTAAACGCTCTTACCAAAAACAAGGTTCATAAACGTTAGCAAAGGGAAGCAAGGGGAATCATATGACACTTTGGAAAAATATTAATTTCTTTGTGCATTTAACAATTTCTTTAGTTTCATTTATAAAATAGCATTTGTTCAACACGAGCATGAAAAACAGTGTTAAAATACTTACCATTGATATGTGTTTGAGATAGGCGACATCTAAAATTACTGTTCTTGTGCAACTTCTCTGGTAAACAAACTTTAACTGGTGAACACCCTAAAAATATATTCTAATTTAGTATGTATGTAGAAAAGGGGTAAATAAAAATATTTATTGATGAAACGCTTGAAAACGTTAACTTCAATGACAAAAGATATGGACCGATATTTCAATTAAATTGTAAAGTTCCTTTATATACACTAAAACAGTCGTTGCAAGCGTTGGAAATATGAGTAAAGAAGGATTGAAAAAAGTAAAATTTCAGAATTATTGAGATATACCTCACTAAAACATTTCAACATAATTCAATCTTCGATATGATAATATTAACATCAATAATATTTTGTAAAATCTCCAGCTGGATTCAAAAATTGATTCTGAAAGAGCCCATTGCATAATAATACTCAAGAGCAAAATAATGCTCAAGGGCACAAAAACAAAATTTTAAGGCTTTAACATATAAATATAGCTTCTACAAAAATTTCTGACCTCAGCAAATGTGTGGTAACATAATATAGTGCACTTACTGGATCGACATCAACAGAAAATTTTTTCCATTGAAATTGTGACTCACAGCTGGTCTTTAAAACACCATCTACATAAAAAAACATTCCATTTGAACACCTCCCTCCATCAACCTTGCATTCTTTACCATCAACTTTGTATAAAAAGGAAACTTTATTTTCCCCAGGTTTCCCAACAAACTCTCTAATGAAGATTAAAACTGATTGTTCAAAGCAACGAAGTTCAGTTGCATTCTTCATTTCACCAGATACTAAGTATTCGCCATCCCCTAGAAAATAAATTATTAATTAGCAAGGTTTATAAAACTAACGCAAATGTTTGTCGGATAGCAATAATAAAACAATCAAACCCCAAAATAAAACAGTCAGACCCCAAAATAAAACAGTCAGTCACCAAAACAACAATTTTTTTAGTTGACAGTGTTTACTTAATGAATAATTAAAAAAAAAAAAAACATCTCTAATAATAGCCTTAAATTCCTTATTTTTACAATTATTTTACGGATTTACTATGGAACTTACACATTTTTTAATCAAGAATTTTCATTGGTTGCCACTATGGCATCTGTGATCAAAAGAACCAAAAAACAACTTGACAGAACGATATTGACATTTTAAAGATTTTAAGGTTTTAAACAATGATGTCGTTTTTGATTGACATTTTTAAACAATGGGCTAAAAGATATCATAAAATAAAAGTTTTATTTTTTTAATATGTTAATAAGATTTAGCTTAAATGGTAAAGAGCTCGCATAGCATGTGACAGGTACGGGGATCGTTGCCTCGGTTCTCCAAATTTGTTTTCACTTTTTCTTTTAATTTTCTGATGATAACAAGTTTCAACCAAACTCATGGGCCCTTCTATGATAAATTAGTTTAAAAAACTATTTGTTGGCCTTATGTTAAAATCATTGAACAGTCAAATAATCAAATCTGACAAATTTCTTTTTACTTTTTAAGACTCCTTTTTAAATGCTATATGCATTCAACCATTTCAGAAATCCAACAATAACTCTACAATAAACTTTTCTGACAAACTTTTAAAAGTATCCCAACCATTTTTGCTAAAATTCTTCAGAAATGGAGCACATTTCTCTTTTCTTTAATCTAATATTCAGTTTTAATAAATTTTTAGTACCCTGAAAACATAAAATTATTCAACAAAATAAATTATTCAACAATAAATTTTTGAAGGTTTTATTCTGCAAGAACCCTTAAAAACATTTTTACCAAAAAATTACATCTTTTCCCAGCGAATTTTAATAACAATAAAAATTTTTTGATAGAAACAAGCACATATGCACTAATGCAAAACTCATTTGAAAAAAATAAGAAAACTTAACCTCATATAAATGACCTTGAATCACATTCGTGAACAAACACAAGCTTAAATTCCTGTCATTTGAAACTGCTGCATCTTTTTTCATGATATAAAAAACATTTTCTAAGTAATTCACACTTCTTAAAGTAGTGAATAATAAATGAAATTCTAATTTTTACCTTGGGATGAGTTTTAAAATCCACAAACCTGATGGGTGCCAGTGCTGACAAAGATCAGTTGATAAAAAATTACTACAATGTGTAAACGCATCATATTCTAGTCCAGGTATCCCTTGACTTCCATTCCAATTGGTGAATTCTGAGATGAGTTCACCTCCATAACTAAACTTCCCAGTATCGCATAATTTACACAAAATTGTACCATTAGTATTGTATGAAATGCCACTACCCGGTCGACAATCACATGGCAGATCGTTTACCTGTTTTGGATGTGGTATACTGAATTTGCTTGTAAGATCACTAAAAACAATATCCTGTAAAAGTTTCTGAGGATATACAAGAAATTAAACTTATGCTTTGTTAGTTTATTTTTACTTATGTTATAATGATAATATAGGTTTATCAATGAAAAACAGGCCTTTACTTTGTTTTCAACTTCTAAAATTTAATTCTAAATTTACACAGTTTCAAATCAACTTACTAAATATCTGTGCATCTAAGTAAATAATGCCCTATTTTCTAACTTTGGAATACTTTTGAAAACTTTATCTTTTTAAATTTAAGGTATCTAAATGAAATTGAAACTCAATTACCAGCATAATGTGTTGAAACAATATTTTAATACTATCAAATAAATTAAAATGAAAATGTTAATGGTGAGTTTGCAATCTGTTTGCAATCACAAGGGGATTACTTTAATAATACTTACTGATAATATAAATAGTGATTTGTCTTGGAAAATCTACTATTTTAAAAGTACTCCATAACTTCATGAGGTTGCTCAAACTATACTGAAGAGTTTTTGAACAGTGAAACACTTGTCTGAAGATTGACATACTATGCCTCCTTACTTTCCAGTTTAGTATAGCAATATGTAGGTCTGAAAATTAAATGCCTAGTTTGCAAAATAGTGGCCAAAAGCTTTTTCTTTCAGTGGAAAGACAGATACTATAACAAAATTTGTAAAAATTTTATTGGAGTTATTTTATTTGAGCTTTTTAGTAAAAAAAATGCTAATTCAAAAGCTTTTTCAAGAAAAACCTTTCTCCTAGTTGTAAAAATAGTATTTATTTTAAATATGTAAAAATTTATCAGCTCAGTCATTTTACTTAAAAAAGCAAAAGTTATATTTAGGTATGTTTATCTTCGACTACGTTTCAAGATACTACTATCTTTTCCCGTATTTAATCAAATTAAAGATGAAATCTTAGAACTTATATAAGTTAGTCGAAGGCTCGAGATTCCGGAAAAAGGAATCACTTTACTCAATAAGGTTTTTAAAAATTCAGCATCTATATTCCTCGGGATTAACCATGCAGCTAAAAAATTTGCAATCAACAGCACCTCTTAAGATTAAACAAGAGTAGACACTCAGTTAAAAACTGTCATTTAATCGACAAAAATTTAGTTTTCGTTAATTTTAAAGGCAGAACTTTAAAACGTATCATTAGCCCATCTGATTGATGATAACTTATTAAAGCATTACCTACTTTAAACTTTCTGCTCTTATTGACTGTCATTATTGCAACCGTGTCTTAAATACATGTTTAGACAGTTATTCTACCATCTTTTGCTTTGTCTATGTACAATAAATTACATTTTAGCTTTAAGCTTAGATAACTCTATTGTTCGAAAATTATTTTTAAAATAAAAAAACAAACTTATAATGTATCTAAGCTTTTGGAAATTATTTCTGTTAAGTTTTGAAAAATCAAACAGAAACTCATTACCTGTCTAGTCAGTCATTGCAAACACAAAATCTTCTGCTCTATTATCAAACTAATAAATCTATATATATATTTTTTGAACTGCTTACACAGTACAGAGCAAGTGAGTTGTGGCCTGATTTATCATAATTAAATTGAAGAAGAAGTCAAAAAATTGGACTGTCAATTCAATTACAGTGATATAAAAACAAAACCATATTTTTCATTTCAAAATTATTTATTTAGTTGTATTATAAGACAACATATCATTTATAAACATATTAATTATAAATCAGCAACTTTAATTTTATGTATAAGTAGTGCAGCTACTAACAGTTTTTGCATGGATATATAAACATTATTTTCTTTTGCATTTACGTTATTCCAAAGCAATCAAACAAAACTGGAAAGAGTAAAATTGACTGGTATAAAAAAAATGCAAAATAAGAACAGCTACAGCAGATGTTTAAAAAAAGTTAAACCCACATTAAGATTATTACATATTTTTACATCCAGCTCTAGGCAGGGATGTAACCAAAAATGTAGCGAACAACCATAGAGCTGTAAGGATGGTTCATCAGGACTTTTCCTTAAGTTTTGACGAAGTATTGTTGTTAGAAAACACTGTCAAGATTTATACAAAACATCCGCACATTCTCATGATTGAGACATACAAGTTCGTAAAAGAAATAAACCCAGAATTAATGCGAAAAAGTTTTGAAATAAAGCAAATCCCCTACTCTTTACGAGTCAGTTGTACTTTGAAACTCCCTCCAGCAAAATCATTTACATATGGAATAAGTTCCCTGTTGTTTTCTCTAGAACAGTCTCCCAATCTCTTCAAAGAACTGAGAATCCTTGTCTCTTTTTAAAAGATCTCTCCTCATCTGGGACTGCAAGTATTTTTCTTGTAGTATTTGCCATTACAATTTATAATTTTTGCTATAGATTTTTATTTTAAACACAAAAATATTTGTTGGTCTGCATTAGTATACCTAAAATTTGTATTTACTTATAACTATGATGTGTATCAATGTTAAATATATAAATGAATGAATGATTTAATGAATAACCAATGTGATACATGCAATTGTTCGTCGAGCCATTTTGATATTGACGTCTCTATTTAATGTTTAGTTCATGGTCACCGACTCGCATTTTGTTTTGAAAAAATAATTACTAGGGTAGACAAAATACTAACACAATAAGGTTTTGAAACAAATATTTATAACTTCAATGTTGCCGGTGAAGAATTTATAAGAGTTGTTTCACAGCAATTCAATATTTTTCTGTACATAAAATAGTTCCTTGAGTGTTGAATGAAACTAGACTGCATTTTATTTATCATGACAGTTTAATGTCTTGAAACAGTAAAGACTAAATGAAATAATCAACAGTCTCTTTATTCATAAAATTTTTGACTCACAGATCTCATATCTCAAAATTTGTAACTTTGTTTTTCTTTTATTAAAAATAGTTTAGAAAAAATAATTAATAATCACCGCATGCTGCATTTACATATTGAGTCAAAGTCGAACCATGAGCTAAACATCAAATAGAGGTGGCCAAAATTTAAATAAATTTTAATTTCAGCTAACTCCCGATGGTGAACTTACTTCTCAAAATTTTTATGTGGCTAATTTAATTTTCAACGCAAAATTTATAAGTAGTGATATCAATCGCAAGGTCCACATTCCTGAACTATTACACGCTAAGGCGTGCTATGTACCACTGTCTATTGTTTCAAATATATCTGTAACGTACATGTAACCACATGTCAAAAACGATGTTCTTTATAGACAAAAAAAAATTATTCTGTGTCCACTTAACATAAAATTTAATAATCAAATTTACTTTTTTACAAACTAATCTGTTTTAAAATTCCTTGCCAACAGCAAGCTTGAAAAATTAAAACAGTTTTTTCCTTTAGTAAAAATGCTAGAATAAATGTAATTATATTTGATCCTTATATAAGCCCCTCCCCTCTATTTATATTTGCGTCATAACAACACAACTTGCCGCAAAAGATCACTTCACACAACCAACTAACATCAAAGAGGAAAGGGGTGGTTAATTTGATAAAATAATCGCATTTAATCCTTATAAATACTTATTATAATACCCTAATCACTAATTAGACACCAGTGTGATCGCTGTTCTTTGAGAAGATTTAAAAAGTTGCTTTTCAACTGAAATTTTCTTATTTTTTATTTTCGTACTTTCATATAGAATTTTTATATTTCAATATGTTCATTTTTTGTGTTTACCAAGGTATTCCACAGTGCTGCAGACATTTTTGGTATTTTATGATATATTTAGGTTACAAGTAAACTCTCAGAAGAGTCAAGGAGTATAAAAAAACACACCTTTTATTTAATTTTACTCAAAACAGAGCAAAACGCACTAAATTGGCAAAGTATCGGTTGTATTTTTTGAAAACATTGGTTACAATGGGGTCCTATAATATTCAAAACATTTGCTCTCTTCCTGAGTGGTTTATTTTGAAGTTTTAGTCTGCACATTTCTATCCCCCATTTATACGAAAAATTTCACACAGAGGGTAAAAAAAACGCAACCTATTTGTACGCTTTATTTCAAATCGACGAGTCGTAATAAGAAAACTCTCAAATTCTGCACTTCTGTAATACCCTACCTAATATAGTTATCTTCTGGAGTTTATTTTTTTAGCGATGAAGAGCTATTGCATTTTACCTACTTACTAGCTTACTTACTTAAAATTCACAAGACGAATGCAATTGAGTTTTTTAACCCGCCTTGACTACAATAGTTTTATAGTTCGATATTTTTTGAAAATTTTTTTTCAGAGATTATTCTAATATATAAAAAGGCCATTAAGCTTTGTACAAAGAATTGATGCACATGAATTCTTGTAAGTATATACAACTTATTTTTTATTTTATTTATATTATTTTGTTAAACTTATGAAAGATATATTTAATAATTTTAATATCATTGAATTCAAATTTTCAGGTAAATAATAAGAATTTTTTTTGGGCAATTTGTTGGTATATGGAAGCAGAGCATTATACATGCACAAAAACTAAACATGGTTTAACAATGCAAGTAGTTCATTATCTAAATTAACTTTTTAATATTACTTTTTGAAAATAAAGCTGAGCCTTTACGTCTTGTTTAAACTGATCCAAAGTACAAACATTACAAGGTATACATATTTTTGTCCTCAAAACTGGCTTTTTCATCATTTTTCAAAAATGATATGCTTCACTAATATTTACGTTAGCATAAAACTTGTTTTGTTTTGATTATGCAATTTAAAGTGTTCCAACCCATTCAGCATCAATCCAAGTGTTTGAATTAATCAAAAATCTATTTTTTAATCGTTAATTTGGAGAACCATGAGTTCAATAAAACAAGTGCTTCTGTCCCCTTTTTCATGTCAAAAAGATTAAGAAATTTTTACAGAAAAATTTATGAAATTAATAACTATTTGAGAAAACCATAGCAGCACAGCTCAAACTAGCAACTGTGGTTAAAATAAAATTTTCCCCAAATGAAAGTTAATTTTCCTGTGACTTTAATATTTTTATCTTTTTCTTTCTTTTTATATTTTTCTTTAATTTCATTTAGCTAAATACATTCTATCCAAATTGTAAATATTTTTGTTTTATTGTTGTGTGTCATAAATAATTTCATTAGCGATGTTAATTGGAAGGCTCGTACTTCTGTAATATTCCACGGTAAAATTATATTTTCAAATGGGGAAATTTTTAGTGTAAATCAGGGCGTTTAATTAAATTCTTTATAAGCGATGCGGAAGAGTACAGACTTGGGTCCTAATTTAGTTTTCTTTATAAATTCAAAATAGCTTGAAAGTAACAGTTGGTGTTATTTCACAGTATGTACGATGTTCATACGGATGTGTAAAGCTATTTTGTTACTTTTAAATCTTAAAAAAAAAAGTAACTTATTTTAATTTTATATCTGAATTGGGGTGCAGCAATAAAAAACTGGTAAGGTAACATTATGCATTCTATCCTATTGCATTTGGTGTCTTTAAAATGCTAGCATTGACATTTAATGATTTGATTTTTTTTTAAACAAGGATAAAAAACCACAATCTGGACCTTTTTTAAACATGCGGTAGATAATTTAACTATGGATAGTACAACTTCATTTTTTACATTTGTTATTTTACATTTTGTATTAAATTTTTTCTGATAAAAAAAAAACTTTGTTTTATTCAATTTAAAAATCAATATTTTTTTGATACCCTTGGAAAAAAAAAATATTTTTAGAAAAGTTCAACTTAGTTACATCTCATAACTTTCTATGTATAAAACATTTTTGCATTCTGTTTTTTGCTTTTAAAAGGCAAAACTTGATGCTTTTTTACACAAGTATTTTTTTTCCTTAAAAAAAAACTAAAATTAGGGATATTCGGGTACAAACATAGTAATATTTGAAATTGCGACCATGCACCCAGCAAAGGCCAACAAGTTTGATTTTTGTTTGTATACATGTGTTTGTATGTGAAATTATTTTTTACTCCTACCTGCCAAATATCATGACATTAGGAATTTTTTGGACCCAGTATTTTAAATTTTACCCCCTGAAAACCATTTAAATGCCTAAATATAGGCTATAAATATATAAATTTTTTTTGTTGTCTTAAAATTGCTTTTAGCATCTGTTTATGAAATTTAGTGTTATTTGTAATATTTTGGTTAAGTTATGACCCAATATGTCAAAATTTACACCCAGAAAAGCTTTATCTTCCCACGTTCAAAAATTACTCAAAAAAAATACTATTTTTTTGTGAAATTATTTATTATATCATCATTTACCTGCCAAATACAATGCATGTCATTTGGAATTCTTTTGGTTGAGTTATGACCCAATATGTCAAATTTTACCCCCTGCACACTCACTTTTTTCCCCACTTTCATGGAAAAAAGGTTAAGATATTTTGATAGGAAAATTGATGAGTTTTGAGATTTTAAACAGTCATAACTATTGAACCATAGCAGCTATTGAGACAAACAAGAATTTTCTGGAAATTGGAGATTTAGTCTTTCCAATGCTTTTTTGTGAGTTATTGAATTAAAAAAAAAGGCTTGGCATCCCTAATAATGTAGGTAATGTCAGATAAAAAAACTAAAATCAAACTATTTTTAGCTACACTTACAATGAGTTATTTCCTTTTTTATCCATACACAACCATAAACAGGGGATTTCATAAATTAAAATTGCAATTTGACCCTTTTTAGTTTTTTATAAATAAAAATAGGTGCATAAAGATAAGATTAGGTAGAAAAATTATTACCATTCTTCATCCATATAAAATATTGCTTTTCGAGTCAATGTTTTTGTATCACAAGGCAATAGCATCTCTTTAAAGTTGCTGTCGGTACATGGCTTGATAGCATAGTAGCCGGACAAAAAAAAAATAATTAAAGAACAAAAACTAACATGAGATTTAACCGCCATGCTCTGACTGACTGATTTATGAGTTTGTTTTGAAATTCACTTACTCTACGGAAGAGAGTGTTCATTTCAGTTCAGCCAAGGTCTATCTCCCGCTCAATACAAAAAATAAAAAAAGCTACTCTTGCGGTACAACAGAATTTATCTAGGAAATAAGTTCAGCATTTTTGAATGAATATATAAAGGTTTACTACAACATGGCAAACTTGTCGGCAACCCAAAGTTAAAAATGGTATATGGTAATTCAACAAACAACAAGTTTTCTTACGCTGCCAGTGATTATTAATATACAATAAATCTGTAGCTCAATAGAAATAGATTCTCTATCGAAAATTGTAATTACTTTTGATTAGGTTTTGATCTATTGAGATAATAGTCTATACAAAAAAAAAAAAATTTAATAATGATTATAATAAAATATAAAAAATATTTCTATTTAAAATGAGTTTAAATTTACTGTTTACTGTTCACGCCTTTGTTTAAAGACAGGAAACTAAATATTATAGATGTTTAAGATCATTCAAATGAATGTTAATGTTTCTTTTTTTAATATTTAAACAAAATTCCCTGTGTACAGTATTAAAATTAATTTTGATTCGGGGGTTTTAATTTTGTATAGTTTCTATTTAATTATTCTCTACTGTTCAAACATTATTAATAAAGAAATGGGAAGGCAAGAAAAACTATGAAAAAATAGGCAAGCAATTAAAAACGAATTTAGGCACGAGATTTGGCCCGAATTTCGGCTCAAAAATCTGCGGAGTCAGCAAAAAAAAATTTCCTTACTATAGAGAAATTTTTGCGTTGTTGCCAAATGAGCTATAAGTATGTTGTCAAAAGATTTGATATCCTCAACAGTGACATCTTCAAAGTTTAATTCAGATTACCGAGTTGCGTGACGGTAACATTCAGCGTATCGAGTGAATTATCAGATAATGCATCATCATCTTCAATCTCGCAAAAACCTCCATTTTTGAAGCAATTTTGCACAATCCTGTAACATCATTCCATGAAAAGACGAGCTTTTTCACAGCGTCCAACACAGAAATTTATGGGAGTAACTTGTAACTCTCGTAAATTGCTTCAATAATTTTTTGGACCAATTTTGTGTTGTACCTCACTTTTAAGGAGTGGATGACCCCTTCATCGATTGTAAGACAGTAGTCGTGTCGTGTTTGGAGGACGAAAGAATAGATCGATTGTTTTTAATCCCCCAATTTCAGGATAGGCTGTAAAGTTATCGATGAAGAGCGCAATTTCCCGATTTTCCTTTTCAAATTGATTATCAAGCTCTCTGACCCATTCTTCGAAAAGTTGAATCCATCAAGATTTTGTTCTGGCCTCGGTAACGGCAAGGCAATTTTTTATTATTCTTGAAGCATCTAGGCTCTTGCGATTTGCCAGTGACAAATATTGGTAGTTTTTTCACCGTTAATGTTTGCAGCTGTTAACGCTGTCTCTCTAATTTTACTGTGCATGTCCCCGGCACATTTCTTATCTTTTATCGGAGAGTATAAAAAAAAAGCCAAACATGATTTGAAGTGCTGTTTCCTTTCCTACTAAGGATCAGTCATTTCTCTAGTAAAATATTTTTCTCCTCCTAAAAAGAGAAACTTTTAGTTTGGAATTTTTCATCAGTGAAATCAATTTTCTATTTTTTATGGGAAAGAGAGTATCATAGGTGAAATGAAAATTCCATGTAAGTTAATGTTTAAAAGCTAATCAAAAACTGAAAAAAACTATGTAATCAAATCTGAAATTCTCTTAAAAGAAACATTTTTTCTTTTCTTTTATCGGTCCAACCAATCATCTGATACACTGAAATCGTTGCATCCCAATTTTCTTGGAAAGTAGAGGACTTCCGTTTTGAGCATCATGGCTGATATATGGATGCTTCAGAATAATGCATTTACCAGCCATTTGTAACAAGCATCGTCGATTTTTTCATTTGGTGGTCCTCTAAATTATTGACGTTTCATTGTGGTGAGTTTATATCAACTGATTCGTAGGTCCGCTTTTATTTTATCTCCAGTTTTATAGTGTCTGGTTTGGGATGTTATGTTTTTTGGTTATGAAAGCACATGAGTTGCTTTTCTCAACTTCTTTAATTACCTTAAACTGTCTTGCAATTGATTTTGAAGCCAGTTTTCTTTCATGACCTAGTTGCGAAGTCCGACCAACAACCAACGTCCTGGCATGCGATTAACTTTTTTTTTTTTAAATTTAAATTTTTATATTTCAATTTCATTTCAGTTAGTCCGATTTTTTAAGAATTTGTTATATAAAGCCTGCTTTTTCCTTGAGAATCATGTATGACCTTTAGTTATCAATGCTATTTATGGTCTTCGTTTTTAACATTTGTTCTTTAATAAGAAATTTTAAATCATACTATTTTTAGAAAATTTTTATGGAATTATTGTATGCGTCATTAGCATCATCAATGGTATGTAAATCTTCAAATTATTTTCAGCTAAGCATCGCTGGAAATCTTTTATATTTCTAGTACTAATATTTCTTTTAAAGATTTGGTTTTTCCTGATTCTTAATTTTTAATTCAAAATTAATTATAAAAAAGATATAGGGAAGTGATCCACTGATCACAGTGATATCAGTTTTAATAATCGCAGATCTTATATTATTGCATTATAAAGTATTAGAAACAATATCATCTAAAATTAAGAAGCTGTTTTTGGATAGTGATAGTGATAGTTGTTATATTTAACGTGGGGAACCAACAAATTGCCGAGACAATAATTCCAGATGGGCCCACGTGGCGGGTCTTGGAGTACTTAGAACGCCCATTTGCGTCTACGAAATTTGCTCAACCAAACAACCCGACCAATTTGAGCTAGCTTTGCATTACGCTCAGAAACTCAGAGATAACATGGAAATAAATTTCCGCCAGAAGTGGGAGTCGAACTCGTAACCTTTCACTCCGGAGTCACACGTCCTACCACTGTGCCAACTCCGCTCTAGTGGGTTTGTTTATAGCAGGCTGAGTGTTATACTAGAACATAGTAACTATCATACAAAAGCTTAGTTTTGGCGTCCTTATCATAGTTTAGTAAGTTAATTCCGCGCGATATACAAGTTTTTGTCTCCACTTCTTCTTAAATGGATATCTTTGTATTTACATAAAGGGATTACAGGTTTGTCAAGTGGTCTGTACACTGACTGTACTTACTGATATATTGTTTTTTAGATTATTTATAATCTCTATTGTTAAAATTTCGTATCTGTATTAATTACTCTTGATTTAGATTATTGCACATTTTTTAGGTAAGTTGTATATGTAAATGCACATACTACCTCCTCTTTTGTATGCATGAAGCAGTGATAAAAAATAATAGCTTTCTATAAAAACATTGGAATCATTAATAATGTCTTCCAGCACTCTGGTAGACATGTTGTGCTAAAATTTTAGGAGAGATTTTCAATCATGCCTTAAAATTGATCTTATGTTTAGATAAAACAACAAAAAGTTTTCTTTTTTGGTATATATATATATATATATACACACATAAAGAATAATTTT
>JAUZNK010029428.1:0-35904 GCA_035046665.1 Euphysa ruthae
ATTTGAAACAAATTCATAGTCTAAATATATAAACATCTATTTAAATGAAAAAATAAGAAAAACTTGATATTTTATTGAAATTTAGCAGAAACAACGATAAATATAAATATAATATAAATAAAACATAAATAAATGTAACATATATATTTAATATTATATTGATTATAAATATTGATTAATATAACGATTTGAAAGACCACCAGTATAATTTTTAAAAAAAATCCTTGCAGAATTTTTATACACAGATTTTGGCCATGTTCTTATGTTATTTAAGCTTGCAAGGTGGCTTATTTGGTTTCAAAATAACTGTAAAACTTCATCAGAACAAAAAATTTTTGTAAAAATTGTTATTTCTTTGAGTTGATAGCCGCACTAAATATATTTTTTCTTTTTTGGGCTAACAAGCTTGAACTGTGAGAAAAAATTTTCTACTAACGCGAAAAATTATGTGTAATGCCGGAAATATCATACACAATTTTCATTATTTTTCTTATTGTTTTATTCCCGTTATTTGTTTAGAAACAAGCATTTTAGTGTCTAGGATTAAAAACACATTTGAAATGTTCAGTGAAAAAAGCTTAAATATTAAAAGTCGATCAAATATAATACACTCAGACTTCAGACACAATTAAATTTCATGTATAATTTTGACATTTCGGACAAAATTTCACACGTTTAGAGTTTGATACCACTTTACAAATGGCCAATATAAAAAATTATTGTTAATGTCTGGAAAAATCTAATTTTTTGGAAAAATTTAACCTATTTTCGATCCGGCTTAGAAAAATTTTCACAATGGCTGACATAAAAAAAATTAGCACAATCAATATCTTTTGATTTTATAAAATTTTGACAGAATGATAAAAAAAATTTCTGAAGAAATACAGGAAAATAAATTTTTGAACAAGACACGTTTCTGAATCTAGGCCTGATAAAATTTTTCAAAATAACTAACAATAGAGCTACAAATTAGGGTCAGTCATTGGATAATGTCTGTTTACGAGTGAAATCTATTTCTGTTGCCCATCGTGTCTGGGGGAAGAAAAAATGTAGTTAATTGCTAATAAAGTGTTCTGTATTTGAATTACAACATGTCATGTATGATGTGCTCCATTTTTCATGAAGAAGCTTTTCTTTTTTTATAATAAAATTTCCATATGTGTGTTTAACAAATGTCACTGATGAGAAAGCTTTTTATGAGACAAAAATATTTCTTTTTTAACTTTAAAACCATAAAACTTAGCTGCATTGTGTAAACATTGTATAAACGTTAAACAAAAGCTAACTTAATAACTGGAAAAGCACGCAGTAGGAACATTTGGGTGAATCCATTCCAATGTATAATTTATATTAAAAAAAAAAACTTTCCTTTCACAGCACACCTTTTTAATTCAATCCATAAAAATTCGACAATATTTTAATATTGTGCCAGAAGCAAATAAGTTTATTTTATTTGATGAAACCACAAAATTTACAACAATAATTTTTGATTTTTTCTGCATGAGGCCTTTTTGTTTTAAATAACTAAAAAATTTTTGAGCTTGGAAAATTCATTGACCTTTCTGAATTTTCTGGAATTAAATAGAAAAAATTTGGTTAAAAGAGTTGATTTATATTGACTTCAGGTCAGCCGTATACATAAATTAAGTCACAGCAGCAGCTATCTGTTTTTCAACAGTTAAAGAAGAGTAAAAAATCATTATTCCAATGAAATTACACTGAAAACTGTAGTTGTAGTTTTAAGACATGCGTTTGATTGAGAAATTGTTATTAAACCATAAAAATGTCATGTTTTTAATTTGCGCATTGAGTTTTCCATTTCCATGGAAATGTTAAATTCCATTATCGTGTCTAACTGGAAACTTTAAATTACGTTAGTGTGTTAAACCTATCCTCAACACTAATGCTCACAAGTTTATTTCAAAATATGCGTTGCACTGCATGTGATCGATTTAAAACCTATAACCAAATGATAAAGGTTATATTCAATAGGTTTTTTCTATAGTACGCTCAACAAATTCTTTCATTATTACTGCTTAATATGAACTGAGAACTCCCCACAAACTTATGTGGTTTGCACTCCAATGAAATTATTGACATACTAATAACACCAACAGAACATTAGAAAATTTCTCAATAAAAATCAAAATGTTTATTTTTTTTTTGTACCAATTATGACTTTTTTTGCAGCTTGGGGCTTGATATAAATTTTAAAATGGCAGACATAGCGAAAATTGCAGAAATAACATTTCCAACCAACAAAATCCTAAAGAACATTTTTTTTTTCTAAAATCTTAATATCCTTTTATGTCTTTTTGACCTAAAAATAAAAAAAGTAAAAAGTTGTTGCCAAGGAAAAGTGCTAATGGGCAGATATAAGTTAATTTATCTCTATTATTATCTTTGGGTGTTCAAAAAATAGATGGGAAGATCCTGATTTTCTCTACTCTTATCTTTCTTTCTAAATTATTACGCAATAATTTTTTATATTTTCTTCTTAATAATACCAACAATTATGATAAAGAAAATTTCATATCATATTTTTTAGATATTGACTGGAATAATTTTTTAAAGTTTGACGAATTTGACACTAACATTAGTTTTAACACTTTTTTCTCAAAAAATAACTTCTGTTAGAAATTTTAAATGCAGATTTAAACCTTGAATAACAAAAGGAATTTTAGCTTCTGTTCAAAAGTGCAATATAATTCATATATTTAAATTTGTCACAGCAAAAAATGATGATCAAAAAGTTAGACTTGATTGCCAATTTAAACTCTATAAATATGTGTTAGCTACTTGTATGCAAAAAAGCACGAAAAATCACTCTTTTATAGTTTTTTCTCAGAAAATTAAAGTAATCTTCGTGAAACATGGAAAAGTATTAGAAATGTTATTAACGTAAAAATTAATACACACTCTTTTTAATTTTAATTTTCCTAGCTGTTTTCGGTTGAATGATTGTTATGTCAATGGCCCCTCTAATTTATGAAGAACTTAACTCTTTCTTTAATTGCAAAAAAGCTCCAATCTAACATACAATCATCTTATATAGACTTTCGCAAGTATCTTAAAAATTCAAATCTTCACAGTTTTCTTGTATCTCCTGTCTTGAAGTTTCCTCTATCATTTCAAACCTTTAATCTAGGAAAGTTCTGGACCAAATACTATACCAACATACTTAAGGAGTTTAATCATGAATTTCCTCTTATATTCTCAAAAATTTTTAATATCTTTTTCAATATGGCGTTTACTCAAATATTTTAAAATTTGATTCTGTTTTACCTCTTTTTAAGAATGGTTCCAAACTACTATGCAATAATTACAGGCCTATCTCTCTTTTATCAAATGTTAGTAAAATTCTTGAAAAGCTTAATTATTCACAGTTATATTCAATTCTTCAATTCTTTTAATTGTTTGACCGAACTTCAAATTGAATTTCGTACAAACAATTCAACCTCTCATACATTAATTAGTAGAAAAGAACAAATAAGAAAAGCTATAGATACTGGTCATTTTTCAGGTGGTATTTTTATTGATCTACAGAAGGCGTTTGATATTGTGGATGAAAACATTTTAATTTCTAAGTTGGAATATTGTGGTGTTCACGGAATTGTAAGACTGGTTTTTTTCCAATTTATCTGACCATAAACAATGTGCCTTTATAAATGGGTATGAATCTCCATATAAAACTGTAATTTGTGGTGTCCCACAAGGCTGTGTTCTTGGTCATTAATGTATATAAACGATTTGAATGAGTGTATTAAATTTTCATCTGTTCATCATTTTGCTGACGACACTAACTTATTACACATCAACAAAATCATTAAATTCTCTTTGTAGGAAGGTAAACAAGGGTACAGTACATTGGTAACCTTATTTCTTTATATGTGGATAAAACTGAGATTATTATTTTCTCATCTCCTTGGAACCCTGTTAATAACAATGAAGTCAAAATAAAAATAAATGATAAACGTCTTTATCTTCCTAAATTTATAAAATATCTTGGAGTTCTATTATATTTTAAGCTATCATGGCAATTTCATATTGACGAACTTTGTAAGAAACACAACAGTTACTAAATTTTTGAGATAATAGATTTCCATTTTAGTGTGCAAAAGGCAAAACTTTCAAAGTTTTTAAAGATGTGGGAGGGAAGATTTTCCAGGAAAGGCTTTAAAAAAAAACTATCCCTTTATCACTCATGCAAGTGAAAGGAGAATATATGCAAATCATTTTCTATCAATAAAATCTATGTACTTTTATTTGTTAATTAAACATAATATTTTTTTTTGATGCAATGAAAAAAAAAAAAAAAAAAAAAACAATACAATTCAATCAATACTTTTC
This sequence comes from Euphysa ruthae, assembly GCA_035046665.1. Lineage (NCBI taxonomy): Eukaryota > Metazoa > Cnidaria > Hydrozoa > Anthoathecata > Corymorphidae > Euphysa > Euphysa ruthae. The sequence continues at coordinate 4,351 of JAUZNK010029428.1, forward strand.
TCAAACCATCTGCATAACATTTAAATTCAAAAATTTATCAAATGACCATAACAAACCAATTTATAAAAAGTTTACAAGAAAATACAACAGGAATTAATGTAAAGCAATATGAATATAAGTGAAACAGGACATAAGTAATATAAATATTATCTTATATTAATTACCACAAAGATAACACAATTATTTATATTAATACACCATATAAAGTAAAACATAATATTTCTATTTATGTACAAAGTGGACTATTTATTTTAAGTTTCAAATCTCTTAAGATATTAGGAAGATATGTGGTATAATAACCCACCCATGGATCCCAACAGCCAATCTTAAAATTTGATAACTATAACAAGAGTGGGTTGGTGGATGTTTGAGGTGGGAAGCAACATTTTTATTCTGGTTAAACAAAATCATGTAACTTTCACCAGAAAAAAAGGATAATTTTGACATCGTGTCTTAATAACAAAATGAAACTATTTAACATAGTTTCATTTCATTTCATTGCTTAAAAAATTAACTCAAGGATTCAAATAGAAAAAAACACACAAACCAAACTATTGAACAAACATAAATAAAGTTATTGTTCATAAAACCCATACTAAATGATAAGAGAGTTTTCATGAGTCAATACCCTATTTAAAATAATGAATGAGGGTCGATCCCTTTACTTTTTAAGAGTTTAATCAAATATTTAAATTATTGAAATCATTTCATAAATCATTAAATGAATATTGATCACAGATGTCATCTATCTAGTGATTAAAATGTGTGTTGTTCTTTATTAAAAGTTTAAGAATATATCTCCTGTGATTGGCCAATAAGGAAAGAATATAAATTTAAAGCAAAACTTATCTTTTTATATTGTTTAAAAAGGAGTGCTGATATGAGGTCTCATATTTTTTAATTAACAAAAAAATTTTGAACTAAATTAATTTAAGGCTAGCAATTTGTGTATTGAAATAACGATGTTCATTCCAATAAAATATTACAATAAATCATCTTTTATTTTCTAGTAGAATGTAAATTGAATCGAGGCACCTAACAACAAACAAAAAATATGCAAACTATATAGTTTTTTTTTTATTTTTTTCACAATTAACAATATTTAACTTGAAATTTATTTAGATTTATATTTATTTTGGCTCTTCAGACAAAGTATAAAATACGGAAGCAAGGATTAATCACAATTGTTCATGTTGTAATGGACAGTGGTATACTAGTTTGCTATGTGGATGGTAGAGGAATTTTTGATTTATATGAGATTAAACGTGATTCAATTTTCATTATCAAATGATTTTTGAAATGAGATTTAGTAGTTTTGATTAGCCAATTTTCAGGTTTGTTGATGCTTTTTGATTTGATTAATAATTCTACACTTTACTTATACTAAAGAACAGTCTTTACAAGGAATGCAACGTATTTTTTAGTTTTTTTTGTTTAATTCGAGTTTCTTTTGGATGTCAGCAAAATTTATGAAAAGTTTGGTATGAAAAGAAAGTAATTTGGGCGTTATGTTGAAGTAGTAAAATATTTCGAAAAGCATAAAAAACAAAATTTCAAAATTGGCCATATTTTCATAGCAACTCATAACAACTACTAATTAAGACAAAAATATAAAAAGAATATATTTATAAAAAAATTTTTTTATTATCATAGTTTCATTACATCTGTGTAACAGCGTCATACCAACACATAATTCTCTCCTGACATTCTGTTAATTTCATTTACTAGTGGGCTGACAGGTAATTTTTGAAAAAAAAACAGCTTGGAAAATAAGACTGGATTTAGTTTTTAGCAATGGTTAGGAAGGGATAGGGCATTGTCATTATAATATAATAAATATAATCCATAATAAATATAATCCATAATAAATATAATATGATATGAAATTATGTCGTTATATTCTTACACTGTTTTGTTTCAAGTTATGAAAATGATGAATTTAAGTAGGAAAAGATTCCCTCACAATTTTACGTGTAAATTTTGTGTTTTAAAATAAAAATACTTGAAAACTTAAAATTAACAAAAAAAAAATCACAAAAAGAAGCAAAAAAAATCACAAAAAGAAGCCAACAAAAACCATTGTTGTTATGCTTTTGCTATATAATGTGCAATGCTCATTTTCAGAATATTATTGATTCTATTATTTTTGATTATTTTATCACTATTAGAATTCAACGTACTTTAGAAAAAATGATATAGCAAAGTCTTTTTGGCAACATTACAATTAAAATACGGCACTGTGTTAACAAAATAATGGCTTTAAAATAAAAAACTTTAAAACTTTTGTGACTTAAAAATTAAGTGATTGTCTTTAATGATAGATAATTTTTGTGAAATGTATCACCTAAAAAAAAATAAACTAATAATTTAGAAAGTATAGGTTTAAACTTTTTTAAATTTTTAAATAATTGTGCTAAAATTGGCTTGCTGCGGTATGTATAATCATATAAGTCGAAATCAGAAGGCTATGTGTAGGTGCTAGAGGTAGGTTTTATCAACCATGACAGTTAAACATCAGTTAACAGAATCAATTTAACGTTTATGAAACAATCTAAAATAATAAATAAATATAATTTTTATCATTCTAGAATAACACCACCACTTCATAACCAAACATACTTAGTGAGTAGCTGGCTATGTAACTGTGGTAATGATTTATAGACATAATCTGAAAACAAAACAAAAACATTTACAAGAAAATAAGAACAAGCTGTTCAAAATCTTATTATTATATATTAGTAAGCAAAACATAGAGTTAAAACCTGGAATATCCAATCCATGTACAATTAAACAAAAAAAACTGGCTTTTGCTTTACAACGCGGTGCACATTAAAGTTTTCAAATTTGTAAACTTTTCAGATAAATAGATGTTTTAGTTGTTTTTATATTTCAAAAGAGGAAAAGAATAAATAATTCCATTAGTTGGCAAAAAATATACCAGCTAGTTATAAAACATTGTTCAATCTTAAAAATATTGTTGTTACTAATGTTGCAAGTCCACTGGCTTTTTTACGAAAAATGCCAAAAACAACTAACATTTTACAGTTAAAAAAAAAGTGCCAACAGTCTTTGCGACGGTTAAAACAGAAAGCCAATCCATTTTGGCATTAAAAAAATATATAAATTAAAAATAATTAAAAAATAATAATTTTTTAAATTATTCAAATAAAACTGCTTAATAAATTATCATAAAAATTTATTTTAAGTAGCCAACTAAGTGAATTTCCTAAGTTATGGAGAAAAGTGGGTATAAAAGAACACTTAATCAGAGCACATTTATTTCTGGTCAGGATTTCCTCTTAAGCACAAACAACTTACATTACATTGTTTGTGTAGGATCAAATACATTTTAAATACCAATTTAAGCTATGTATCTTTAGTCTTTTTTTTGTATCTTCTAATATAAAAAGCAGTTTGTGTTAAGTAAAATTTTTAAAACAATTATAACAGGTAAATAATAATAATAATAATTTAATAAAATTTAAAAAACATGTGATGTGTTAATTATTTACTCTGGCATTTCAGGAGATAATCTGCTCCCTTCTTCTTTTGTCTGAAAATAAAAACTATATAAACTCGAGAAGTTAATTTGTACTTTGCCCAAAGATATGTATTCAGGCAACTTTTCAGGAGACAACCTGCTCCCGAGGTTGTCTCCCGAAAAGTTGCCAGAATACATATTTAACTCATGAAAAGTTTTTAAATTCTTATTTATTATTTTAATTATTATTTACCGGTTAAATAGACTGAGTTGAAAAATAACAAACATATTTCAAGTTAAAACGTTTTCAGAGGAGATTTTGATTTAATGAGGATAAATAAAAGCATGACAAATCAATATTGCTATTTTATTTCGAAATATCATATATCTTTGATACACCAACATTAACTAAATTAAAATACAAGAAAAAATATAAAAATTAAATTTCTAATCTTTAGGGTACCAGGATTATGATACTGAATTATCTATTAACTCAAACGGCATTAAATGCGCAAAAAACAACCTATTGTGAATTTCCCAATATACTGTAAGGCTTGCATGTTGTCACTTTAAATATAATAATCTGCAATGATTAAAACTTAAAATGCTAATAATATAAGATTTGAGAAGATTTTGATGAAAAAAGCCTTATTAAAGGTTCGTTGGAAGATGAAGAAACAAAAATACAACAAAAAAATAACAAAATAATTACAATAGAACATGATAAGCAGTCCAGCATGATTTGTGTCATCGGCATAACCATTTATTACTGCTCACTTTTCAGCAAAAACTTGAAGGAAAATCAACATTCACTGTAAGACTTAAGTCCTAACATGCTAGCATTTATAACAGATTTTCAATTATTTTTGAGGAAAATTTTATCATAATGGTTATCAACCATTATTAGCTTAAAACTGCAAAATTCTGATTTAAAAAGCTGTAAAGTGTTGCAAAGTAACAAGAATAATCATTTAGGTTCTTTTGTTAGAATTTCAGGTAATGATAGTTTAAATACCACAATGTCCTTTATATTCCCCCAATGAAATAACAAAATGCAAAAAGTTAGTAAAGCCATATGGATGGAAAAAAGTAAGTAAAAAAGTTATTAGATATTATTATCAGAAAGAAAACCCCGTATTCAATTTCATACCTTTTACATATATAATTTATTGTATTCATGTTAATTTCAAATCAGCAAACAAGAGTTCTATTATTTTTTCACAGCTATGAAGTGAATCAACTTTAAAAGAAAAATAAGCCTTTTATTTTACAGTGATAGATAAACTATTTACCAGATAATCTCATTTCAGTAAATCTTACACTTATTCTTGTATTGGTATAATCTCAGATAAATTGCATTTAACAATTTCTAACACTTCTTTCTTCGTATCTTAACTTGCTTCTTTTATTGGTGTATCATTTCTGTTAACTGAACCTTTATGCTTTATTCTTTAACTGATTTTAGCAATTGATATTGCGTCAAGCTTTGGATACCAAAATATTAAGTTGTTGTCTTTCTATTATTTTTTTAAACATATCACAGTGAAACACCACTTACGTCTGGAGGTGAGGAAGGCTCAATTTAGTTAGCCTATCAAATACACTATTAAGTTTAAGCTTAGCTTGAACATCGATGTAGACGCCTCGCGGACGAAGCCTTGCTAAACTAATTTCATTAACATTACAACAATCTTTCACATATAAAAATTTTAACATTTTAGAATATTCCCCCAGCATCAAAATAGAATGATTAGAAAGTCTCCAGCAACTTCTTAAATCAAGACTTTGAAGAGATAAACAATTTTTGGAGAGATTACACACTGATAAATCTGTAACAGCATAACAACTCATTATTTTTAAAAACATCAATTTTTTGTTATTTCTAACAACAGCTGTTAAAGCATCATCATTTATACCCCAGCAGCCAGATAAATCTAAATGATTTAAACATGACACATTGCTTCCAATTAACGACAATGCTTCAGGTGACAATGATCTACAGAATGATAAGTCTAACTTCTGCAACAGTTTTAACTCAACACCAATCAAGAAGAAAATTTTATTTGACAAGCTATAGCAGTCATTTATACATATATCTTGAAGTTGTGAATTCTGTCTAATAACATCAAATAAATGTTCGTCTTTTAACCAACTTTTACAATTTTTTAAGCATAATCGTCGTATATTTATTTTATTCTTAACAAGAGATAAAAAGCTACTACTTTTGAAGTTTCTTCTGTCACCAACATTAGATAAATCAATACAGTGCAAATAGTCTTGAATAAACAAATCTACCAAATCACAGAATTCTTTTGATAGACATCGTAGTTTTATTAAATCGATGATGTCCAAGAATATGAACAGATTTTTGAATAAAATGTCAATTGGAGGCAGACTGAAGAAGCCATCCATATTAATATTCTACTTAATGTAAAAGCTAGCTATATTATAAATACATAAGTTGGTCAGGTCTTCATAAGTCCAAAATTTATCTGCTTTTATATTTTATATCCTTCAAAATTTCAATTGCCAAATTGCTGTACATATTATCATAAACTTCCCTTTCTTAGATAAGTCCTCCAATCATAGTTAATTTTTCATATAATTTTTCAAAATATCATTTTGCATGCACCCCTTTTTTTGCACACCTTTAAGTTTGTTTGTATAAAGTTTATGAAGACCTGTATAATTGTGTTTGAACCAGCCAAATACGTGAAAAAGTTTCCAACCCAAATATTTTTTTTTTCTCGAAAACTTTCAGACTCAAACATTGTAGTTTTGAAAGGTAATTTTGAAAAATATTTTACTGATAATTTTTACTTAAAAAAGCCTTGAAATTTTTGCAAAAAAATTGTACTTGTAAAATGAAAATTTATTTATACTAAACACGAGAAAATTTCTCTAATATGTTAACCTCTAAGCTACAGAAGTCGTATATTTATGTATGGCTTGTTTATGGAAGCCGTAAATTAAATTTTTTATGGATAATAATTTGAACAGTTATTATGCCACATTAGCAGTGTTTTGCTGGCTTAAATTATGCAATTCTTTTTAAGGAAAGGATAAATTATTATCAGTCACTTTTTGCATAATTATTTATTTTGATAATCCGATTATATGTAAAAAAAGCTATGACTAAATGGACATTTGCTTTTATATGACAGCAGATAAAACATTTAATTACATTCCCTAGGATAAATGATATAAATTTCCTTCCAAGACATGTTTAAAACGCTGGCTAAATATTTCTTACTATGAATCTGCTAATCATCTAATTTCACTGAATATGCACAAAAATCAGTTTTAACAGGTGAGCTATGTTGGTCAAACTGTTAAACTTCAGAAGAAATAGGGTGTATTCTAAAGAAAACTTCAAAAAAACATCATTTTGGTCTGAAAAATGACCATATTTGGGGGCAGTATTGTAAAAGAAAAGTTTTGAATATAGGTCAAAAGATGCCCTTTATGGTTTTCAAACTTTGTGCAAAATTTCAAAGCATTTACCATACTTGGTAATTGGGCCCAGTACCATAAAAACAAAAATGAATATGTTTTCAGAATGCTTTCAGTAGGTGGTCTCATAATTCAAAAGAAACTCTTTAAAGCCTCTAACTTAATGCAAAATTTCAGGAAATTTTAAAATGTTTAGGGCTAAAAGAATCATATTTGGGCAAAAACTTTTAAAAACATATGTTACATAAATATAAAAATAAAATTTAAAAAATATTACAAATAGTGTAGAGCAATTTAAAAACACTTTTAAATATTTTCAAAACAAGATCTAAGTGAGATTAAGTGATTTAAAAAAATACTAACACATTTTTATTTTTGTGTTATTCCACCACTATACATTAAAAAATTTATTAACTGATATTATTTTCTTTTCTAGATATTTATATACAGATTTATTTATATATAAACTTTTTAAGTTATTTTGATCCATATTTATAATTCTACAAAAACATTATTCATTTTAAACTTCTAAAAAAAACTTTATATGCTGTAAGTTTTTGGTGAATAAGAAAATTTAATTATAAGAAACCAACCATAATTATAAGAAACCAACCGGACCAAACATAAATTGAGATGTACTTTAATCGTTACTCAAGAATCTTTCTAACATTAAAAATTTTTATTAAAAAAATTTTTTTGTAATCTTTGAACAAAATATACACTTAAAAAGCCTTTTAAGAAATGGCTAAACCATCTGAAATTATCACAGAATTTTATTACTAGTGCATCAAAAAAAAAAAAAAAAATAAAAAAAATTATAATTTTCTAAATCATCTCAATATATTCTTTACAATTTTTCCATTAATATTTATAGGAGTCGGTCTAAAATTGGAAAGAAAAGAGCTACGCATTAATAGTAGATAAACTTTTTTCGAAATTCAAAGTTTCGTATATTTCTTTTACAAGAACTAAGTTATTTATGATAAAAATATGTATATACTTTATGGTCATGGATTGAGGAGAGTCTTATCCATAATATAATAAAAAATATAAAATAAAATATAAATATAAAATCTTATTTTAATTTTATTTTGATTTTATTTTTTATTTGGTTGAAAGATTATAAATACCAAATAATTCATCAAAAAATATTTTGTTTCTTATTATTGTTATTTTATTACCTGTTCTGGCTGGTTTTTGGGCTCTTTACCTGTGCATTATATTACAAATATATTGGGTTATATACATATATTAAAATTTAGTCACCCTAATATTTCGATTTTTTAATGATATCTTTAAGTATTACAATTAGGTAGATAAATCGCTTTATGACAAGAGAGGTATAGAATTTGATTTATTGATACATTCGGTGCAATAGTAGGTGACATAAAATAGACTGCTTTCTATTTAACAGATTGAGCAGAAGAAAAAACACTTGAATTTTGGATATATTGAATTCAAACCTTTGCATTAGCATTTTTTCTATCATTTAGATCTCTGACTTAAGTTTGGTGTCCTCGTCTTCTTTGTGCTCTTTATCTAATTTCAGCTCTAAATTATTTCTGTACAGCCTAAATTTCCTGCATCTAATTTCCTTTATCTTTGCATGACTTATGAAAAATAATTTCCTGTGCCTTGATAGTAATTTTATTGGTCATTGGTTGTTTTATCTTTTTTTTTCAACTTGATTGTTTCAAAATACTTTCAGTAATTTTAATGCAACCTGCTAGTAATTTGCAATCCAGTCATAGTGGATTGTTGAATAAATGAATAAATAAATAAACAAATAATAAATAAATAATAAATAATAAATAAAAAACAAATGTTCAGATATCAATATTTTTAGCAGAATAAAATATGTGTAAAAACTTAATAATGATTTTATTAAAAGCTTAATCATTATGAGATAAATATAAAATTGTTTATCATCGTCATTTTGCAGCAAAAATTTACATGAAAATCAGAGTAAGACTTGGACTTGCCTAATCATTTGATGAAGGGCTGGAGTAAAAAAAATCTTATTTATGCATGACGTGAACCATCATTATAATCTTCACTACCACCATTGTCACCACCACCACTAAAGATACTATTACTGTCACTGCCACCACTAACATCACAATATTAACCAACCTTTCCAGTTTAAAATCCATTGTGTATGCATGCAATGGCAGAAAATGTACTAAAAACTGACTTCAAAGCTATTCTAACTTTGAGCAGGTCATAATTTACAAGCTTTCCTTAAATGTTACTTCTAAAACTGCTTGACTACAGTTTTGCTAGATACTGCTTTCACAGAATTTCTTCCTACTTAAATATTCTTACATTTACTAGCCAATAAGTCAGTTCATCCTTTCCAGGTGATCTTTACCATTGCATCATTCTGTTCCTTTAAATTGTTAGACACATGGAGGTTTAAATTAACTCTACTTTGGCGACCTTATCATCCGAGCATGATTTCTTTCTATTGTTTTTTAAAACATTTTTCTTGACTGCTAACTTTTTTTTTAAAGTCGCTTGTTGCAAGGCTAAAAGAAGAGATAAAGGCAAAGTAGATCTTACAGAGACTGAAGAAGATACTGAATGACATTAGAAATAAAAGGATGGAGATAATCCAAAGAAAAATAATCAGGTGGAAAGTTCCACAAGCGAGCAGTTTATAGGAAAAAGCTTAATGAATAAAAATTAAAATCTTTACTGTGGTCCTTGAGAAAGTCCTAAGCAAAGGTTTTTTTTCTTTCAAATCATCAGAACAGTGCCCATGGTAATACTTATAGAACAGCAACAATGAACCTACATTTCTACAATTGGTAATTGATCGAAGATTCAAAAAAAAATCAGGACAAACAATATAAGAATATATTAAGAAGATGTAGGCATACAGCAGAGACAAAATTGTTGGTGATTGCTCGGAGTATCTTTCAAAAATGCTACCAAAAAAAATACTCATAACCCAACAAAAGAATTTAAGTTTTTGTAGAATCACTTTTCATTTGGTGAAAATAAACAAGCTATAAAACTCAAATTTTCATATAGATGCAAGACTTTTAGGTTTGCAGGTAGGCACAATACAAAAAGGAAGGCTTTTGAGCAATGATACATCAAAATCTTAATAATACTACTTTTTTTAATGCTATACTCTCAAAATAAAATCAGGCAATTGCATATCTATAACAAAAAAAGAAAAACCCTCTTAATTCATACTATATATAAATTCAAATAAATACACTTTTGTTATCATTAGCAACTGTGTCATAACAAACTACTGTAACATTTCCAAACAAGCAACTTTCAGTATTAGATTTAATATCCAAGAAACCTGTTAAGAAAAAAGAATACAAAAGAAAGAACAGATACCATCCTTGGATAAATACGGATTTGCAGTCAAAGAATAAAAAAGTTGAAAATATACATTTGTGAAAGAAAAACAGAACTCAAATTTCACTTTAGACATATTTTTGCAAAACGTCTGGTATTCACCACCAAAGCCAGCACAAAAGAGGCAAATTTACTAAAAATTTTAATTATCTCAGACAACAGTTTAGGGAAAAATAGACCAACTTCTGTAAACTCTAAGGAATTTGAGATTGAGCCTCAGGCTTTTCATCAGATGATCTCACATATAACTTAAAAAATCATTTTGTAGAAAAATAATTGCAAAAGGTTAAAAAGGTGTTTATTTAGTGTTGGAAACTTTCACTGATAAAAAAAAATTTAATAATAAATTTTTGAATTTTTTTGGGCTATTCATTAGATTTTTGCTTTAGTCAGCTTAAAATAAGAATTAAAATTTTAATAGATTCATACTCAGGTTCATTTTAACTAATAGTAAATTATTCATTGAATAAAGAAAGAAAATTGATTTGAAAATTCAAACTAAATTAATCAATCAATCAATTAATCAAGCCAAAGTATTTCTCAAGGAAAATTTTATCATAAGATTTTTATTATGCTATAAATTAATTAATTAGTGCATTCATTCATTCATTCAGTAGTTACGATAATTAATTATTCTTCATTTTTCAACAATCTAAGTCTGACAGAATGGTTAAACAAAGTAATTGTCAAATGGATTCAAAATAGTATTGGAAATTTTCTAAGAACTGTGTGCTATTTTCTGGCTTGAAGATTGGATTGCGAAACTAAGCAAATATTACACCAATAAAGCAATGAAACGATTACTATTAGTAATCAACATTAATCAAATTAATGTTGTACTGTTAATTCATTCATGCAGGCATGGTAAGGGTAATTTTCAATAAAAATTTAAAAAGCACCAACCTTGATTTGTCTCTCTCCACATGAGATATTAATCAAAATAAGTTTTTTCCTTAATCTTCTGATAACTGAATTTAACATCGTTAAATATCGTATTTTGATATTTTATTTTATTTATTTAACCTACTAACCTATTAATACTTTTAACTCTGAATAAATAGCAGTAGTAAAAATCCCAATCTAAGACTTTTTGGACCAATGAAATTAAATGAAATTAAGTCGGATGAGATTTTATATTCTTATCTGCAAACCTGTTAATTTTTAAAATCACAGCAAAAAAAAACAAACCAAACAACTGAAATGGATGTAGGGAATCTTCAGTAAGGATTCAAAACAGATGCGTCTAGCTTTAGAATAACGATAAAATTAAAATAGTTTTTAGCAATCTGTTATTCAGAACTTCAAAATCTGTAAAAGTTACATCTTTGATAAAGGCAAAACACTACATAATTTTATTACAAAAAAGAATACTTTCTAACATAAAGAAATTAAATTGCTAAAACCTAAGCATTTATATAAAAAATTTTGCAGTCATGTGCGAAAAATTTTTACAAATTACAGACGTTTAAAACAAAATAATATATTTTCGAACACTGTAGAAAAAATTTTTAAATGAAAAGCTATTCGACACAACAGAGTCTTGATGTCTTTAAAACAAGGAAGATTGTTTATATATAACTGACAAATAAAAATAAGCTACATCATCATCAAATTTAAATTAAGTAAATGAAGCTTTTCAAAGTAAAGACTATATAGCTGTGCTTAAAAACTAGAAAATAGCATAAAAATGTTTACAAAGATAATTCTAGGAATCTAAGAGGAATAATCGTAAGTTTGTCCTAATAAAGATAATTGACTTAATTTATGGCAACTTTTACAAGGATATTAAGATACAAATGTTATAGATTGACTAGTCAAAAAATTTTAGAAAAAATAACATGTCTAAATTTTAGCAAGAGCAAATAACTATTGAATTAAGACACGGTGACCAAAACTCTTTTAAAATAAAGTATCATGCTTCAGTATATTTGATATTTTTTTTTTTTTCTTTTTAAAATTTCTGGAACCAACCATTCAGTATAAGTTTTTAAATAAGCTAGTATGGTGTCATAAGTATAAATATTAATAAATATATATAAATATATAAATAAATATTACATATCATAAATATTTGAAATATTTGGCTTGAAAAAATTTCTTGAAAAAATTTTTTACCAAATGGAACTCCCTCAATCCTGATTTCCACTGACATTCCTGTTTAAACGCACAGATTTATACACAACAAAAAGAATATAAACTACAATAAATAAATTCAAACTATAGAACTCTATAAAATATAACAGACTAAAATACTAAAAATGCACTCAGTGATTATTTAACCCTCTGTAGGTTTTACCGCAAAGTTTTTGGCTTAAAAAGTTATCTGAAAGTTTTATAGTTTTTTCAGTTTATACAGTTTATACAAGTATATAATTTATATCAATCAAAGCTAAAATTACAAAAAAGCAAATAGATTATAAATTTCAACAAATGGTAATAGAAAATCTAATGGGAGAATTTTACAGTAATAAATTTGAAGGGCTGAAAACTGAAATGGTATTTCATGTAACTTGTTCTGTCCACTTGCTACAATTAAAGTGAATAAAAAATGATGCATCTAAAATTTAAAAATCTATAAATACTATAAAACTAAATAACTTTTTTATTAAAGGTATTCATTAGGATTTGCGTATGGATTTTTGAAATTTCGATATTTCCACGTTAAATAGACACTTGTAGCCTAAAATAGAAAAAAAAAAAAATTATTCGAATACCATATAAACATGACATACAGTTCTTCCAATATGATTTGGAGACTATAAAGGATATCAAAGAGAAGAATAAGCAAATGAAATCAAAATTTGTACGTCTTTGTAGTTTTCTATGCTGATTTTTTAGCCATAGCATATACAACTTTTAAAAATCGCATATCCTCTTTATATTGTTATCTTCTGTTTATATAAAAAAAAAACATTTAAAAAATGCCCAAGGGCAAAGAACCACTGAATGAAGGAAAAGAGTGTGAACACCAAAGTAAACTTGAAAAAAAAACAACAGCAAAAAAAAAACACTGCTTTCAAACAAGCTCAAAGTGACTTATGGACACCTGGACAATCTTTAATCAAATACGAAATGATCACATTTTCTAATTTTAAATTAAACTTATCAAAAAGAGAGAAACAAATCTTGAATGTATGTGATATTCTATAGCCTAATCAAGTCATTTTGGAGACTATGAGATGCCAAACCTGCCAGCCTTACCTTAATAACACAGGGAATCATCACAATAGAGCTATAAATTGCACTTGTAGAATGGCCTCTTCTCATCTAGGTACAAAAACTTTTATATTAAAGTATGTTCTTGGTGTGACTCCAACTCAGATTATCAAGACTGCTAATTAAAGTTTTCAATTTGTTTTACCAGTTAAACTACAAGAACTATATTTGAATAACCTAAAATAAACTTTCCTAATATACTTTTCTTTTTCATAAGCTAAAACAAAGACTTGTTATATTTTCCAAGTCTTTAGAAAAATCTTCTTTTCAAGATTAATTTTCATCAAAAATACCCTTTCATCTATTCTTGTCTAGATTGATATCAAGTGAAGATACAGTTTATATATTAACCCTATATTAACCTTGTTAAATAGTTGGTATGATAATAATGTTTTTATTACAAATAGTAGAATATTTGTATGAAACTTTAATTCAGTTTAATTTTTTTGTTTTTTTTATTTGTTTTTTGTTATTAAGAAATGGTTGTAACACAGTTTAGGTTATTAACGCTAACAATGTTTAAAATACTATTATAATAATAGTATGAAATACATAACATGGTAGTAATGTTTCACCAGTTTATTCTCAGACAAACTTGCAGAAGACCGCATGTTTCATGATTGAAAAAATCAAGAAACATGCGGTCATTGGGCTGGTAAAATTGACCTGTCTCTAATTCTCAACCTCAATGAAACACCGCAATTTGTTAATTACGGTGTAATGGATCAGTTTTGTTTATGGGCGCGGTGAAAGTTGTCAGAAAATGTTTTAAAATACATATCCAATATTATAATTATCACATATCTTGCAAATTAACACAACTTACATCATTCATTCAAATACAGTATACAGTAACCAATGTATTTATACACATATATTCTGAAATATTAAAAAAAAGCAGAATGCAGCTGATTTTGTCGAAAAAACGTTAGAAAAACATAAATACTGTATACATACTGTATGTTACTATTACTGTTATCAATACTGCAACTAGTTTATACTTATATTAATTTTATTTAGGCATACTTCCCCCAGTAGTTGTTCTAAGCGATGGCCACAGCTCTCACTTCGATTATTCCTTACTACGATTTCTTAGGGAAAAAGAAATACATTTGTTCATATCACCTCCGGACACAACTGGAGTAACCCAACTGCTTGATCAAATAAACAAAGCACTGCGTGAACAATATGCAAATGCCAAAGAAAAACTATTTAATCAGCTACAAACGATTAACAGGAAAGAATTTATGTTGTCACTAGCAGGTATGTGGGATAAGTGGGCCAACTCATTCAAAAATCTATTTAGCCCAAAAATTGACCGAATTTTACCTCAGTACCAAAAGATATGATTTCAACAGGCAGCCATATAGGTCAAAAAAAGTTATCAATGGTCTTATATTAACAATAAATTATCTACATATTAATAAAAAATTATTTACATATTAATAATAAATAATTTACATATTAATAACAAATTGTTTACTTATTAATAATAAATTATTTACATAATAAATTATTAAATATTTGGATCCAGTACTAAAAAACAAGAGAAATTTTTGATTTTCTGCCCAAGGAGGTCCAAGTGCTTCACACATGAACCGATAATGAGTGAGAATACATGGGTGAGAACTCAAAGGAACCTCGCTTCGTTAATGCTTAAAAATAATACGAATGATTTTGATACCAAATTTAGTGTCATTAGGGTCTACGTCCTGCAAACAGAAAATTTATTGGAAAACATTGAAACTTTTGGTATCCCTTCAGAGATCACTAACAGAAAAAATACTTCTTAACATAATTTGTAAATTAAAAAATAAAATAGCAATTTACTACAGGCTCGGAATTTTAATGCATAAAAAAATTAATAAAGATAATGTAAAACTCTGACTAAAAAGATTTTTTTTAATTTGAAAAGTAAATATTTTGAAGAATTTGGTATAAAAATAAATCAAAAAATGGCTCAAACGAATATTTCAATAAAAGTTGGGAAAACTAAACTTAACACAGAATTTGAAAATTAGTTGACTCTTTTTGAGAATTTTGCCAGAAAATAGGTAAAATGATGTCTTACGGACACCTAGCCTCATATATTTTTAAAAAAGATTCATCTACAACATTTCAACTTATTGACATAATTGTGTTTCTTTTGAAAGATAGCAAAATATTCAAAATGGTCCAGTATCTTTGTTTGACACTAAAAGAGATCCTTTTATATGGTATAAATATGATATAAATATGATATAAAATAACTTCATTAAAAAATGGAGCAATATTTTTTTATTTGGTTGAAAAATCTTTTTCGTTCTCAGGATAATTTAGTAAAATTAAAAATTGGATAACACCACTGAACAAAATTCAATGGCATCACTGAGCTATGAGAAAAAATGATAACAGAAATAGATATCATTGAGAGTGTTAGCAGCAATCACACTTGATTAGCTGATCTATGAGAAAAGATAAAAACTAAAATAGAAAAGAGAAATTTTAAAAAGCACATGCAAATAAGCCTTCTTAAATTACAGGAGATAAAAATTTTGACTCATTTGAGGCCTTGGCTAATGAAAAAAAAACAATTTTACAGGTTGATAAACCTAAAAATGAAATTTAGTCATGACCAAAAATAGAAATGAATTTTGAATTTTGTATTTGGTGCAAATATAGCTGTTTTAAATATTTCAAAAGGTGATGATTTAACGTTAAAAATGCATTAAATTTGTCTCTATCTTCATGTATAATTTGACATCAACTTATATATAGGTTTTAAATAATAAATACGCAAACATCGTTATTGGTTGGAAAATTCACCGGATTCTGGTCCAGTACTAAAATATTGGATTTTTCAACATGTGGCCATATGAATCAAAAACTGCACTCTAAAGTAAGTAAGTATTCTGCCACAAACAAATGTGCATAGGCTATGAAAATTACAAGACAGGAGAAAAAAATAAAAAAAAAAAATTGTCTGTGACAAAAATATTTCCATTTTGGTCCCGTTATATATCACACGCAAAAACATAGAACCTATGGACCTATGAACATTGTGAACATTGTGGTCACAAAAACATAGAACCTATGAACCTATGAGCCTTGCAAACATTGTGGTGACAAAAAAAACATAGAACCTATGAACCTTGTGAACATTGTCGTCACAAAAACATAGAGCCTATGAACCTTGTGAACATTGTGGACAGAAAAACGTAGAACCTATGAATCTATGAACCTTGCGAACATTGTGATCACAACAACATAGAACCTATGAGCCTTGTGAACATTGTGGTCACAAAAACATAGAACCTACAAACCTATGAGCCTTTAACTTCATGCAAAATTTAAATCCTTAATTTTAAAAGACAAAAATTTTAAAGTTGTTTTTGGAACAAAAATTGATATCGGACATATCTGGAGAAACAAGTCATCAGTAACTCCTATTCTATGTCCTTCTACGGTATTACATAATCATACAAAAAATCATCAAAACGTTCAATATATCAACTTTTGAAAATGCAAGCATTCTAATTGATCGAAAGAATTTCTGGCTATAATTTGAGAACAAGAATTTTTCCAGGCATGCAATTTGCATAGGATGTTAAAAGCATTCTGATTGGTCAAAAGCATTTTTGGCCAATTTCTGGCCGAACAAAAATGATTCTCAAAAATCGGAGTCTGTCACATTACCCTACAAATCAACGTGTAACTTCATACAAAAAATTTGAAATATCCTTACAGTGGTTTTGCAAAATAAATCCAGGTGGACATACAGATAGGCAGGTAGACATGAAATCATGGAACCTTTTTTAATTCAAGGTACAATAAATATTGGTGACACAAAATATTTCCATGAGTCACAAGCACTTTGATACTAATGAAATTCTACAAACTTCTCCAAAACAGTCAACAGAACTAAAAATAATGTCTATGTCAAGAGAACTTACCATAAGCAATGAAACAAAGAGAGCAAACCCACCAATTGAATTACGAAATGTATTAAACCAATCATCTTTAAGAAAACTGGCACATGTTGGGCAACCTTCATCCGTTAAAAAGCATTTTAACTAAAAAAAAAAATTTTGAGCAAGATTTAAGCCACATCTTCTCATAATGAGGCTCCATTCAAGGTGACTTTCAGAAAATTATCAAATTGTATATTTTTATGATAGATTAGTACAGCTTTTAATTAAAAACAAGCTTTTTATTATTTTACACATAATTTTCTTGAGTAGTCCTGCCATATCCATTTCGTGGTGGGTTTCTGGTTCTGATTTTAATGCAGAACGCCATATTTTTATTTAATAAAAAACTCTCATCAAGTGATGTCTTAAAACATTTTGACAAAAGGGGAATTTTTCTGATAAAAATTTTCCCTTGTTCGGCACAATACAGTTTATGATTGAAATCATTAACAAGAATTTCACTACTACAGTAGAGTAAGCAAAAAAATTTGTTTATTAATGGAAATTGTTTCCATTTAACTTCCAAGTAACACCAATTTGGCTACACCTTTTAATGTAAATGGATTCTTTTAACATCAGGTTTAACGATTGCCCTTTTCCGGCAAAAGAACTTCTGCTAACACAGCCAGTGAATGCATGAAGTCCTACAAAAGCATCACCTAATACTGTGGATGAAATACCTAGTTCTCTACAACAGTGCAAAAGCAAACTGTTTCTCATTTTCTCAACTTCAAAATTCTGGTTTTGTTGCCATTTCCTGTCTTTATATACGTCTTACAACTCAAATTATTTGGGTAGGAGAGGCACAACACAATGAAGTCTGTGTCTGGTGTGTTTATAACTATAGATACATAACTGTTTTCCGAAGCATGTTTAGCATGGTAAAACATTCTTGTGTCAGCTTCCTCTTGAAGACAAATCAGTTTGTTAACACCATGCACATCGCCTTTGTTAATTGCTTGCATTGTTATAAGTGTGTTATATAAACCTCTCTATCACCTAATAAGTTGCAGTAAAAAGGTTTCGCCCATTCAGTATACAAATACCAAATAATTGCCTTTTTGTTGTCTGATGAACCTGGAATCTTTTTCCATTGTGTTATTTTGTGATAATATTTAATAATACAAAGTTCGAAGATATTCAAGATCTTTCAAAGTTTTTAATCGATACATTGAGTTACACGTCAAAAACAATATTATACGAAAAGCTTCAGTGGGAGCTGTCAGGATTGTGCTTGTCAAGACTTGTTTAGCAAGATCTCCAAATGTGTTAACAGGTTTAGACTTTTGTACTAAAGCCATTCCATCAATTATTACAGCCAACCAATCAGAAGGCAATTCTTCTTCTGGACCTATACATTTCTCCAGTACCTGCAATGCTGTTGCCTTATTCGTTTTACGAATTTCTCCAAGTGGCCCTGAAGTTGACCAAGGGATTGAACCTAAAATAATTCAGGTAATTAAAGAAATAAAGATAAACCAACTTTTAATATGAAAACTTGTTATGGTACAGTATATGGTTAAGTGGTTAAACGATCAAATAAGATATAGTCTAGCATACAATGTAAGAAAACAGCTAGTTATCTTCATACAAACTATGCGAGGTCTGAACATGATTATTGTAAATTTTTATATAAGGAAACTGCTTCAAATCACAAAACTTTCTTCGTTAATACGTATAGTTTGCTTTGGACCAATTGAAAAATTTTAATAAATACTTACATAATACATATTTTTTAAGCAGTAACATCTGAATAATAAAATAACCCCTACCTAGTGGATAAGGAAATATCTCCTTTGGATCAATTAAGCGGTCAATACCAATGATAGCCATGCAACCTAGCAGTTCTTTGTCAGCTTTCATTATCACTTCTCTTCCATTAGACTTGATTTTTTGAGATGGTGTCAAACCTCTTAAGCTTTAACTTTTTTATCGGACTGAAAAACTCCACTATGGTATGTTCTCCTTACAATCTTTTTTCAACAAACGTTTTCTTTGCATTTTCACCTTACACCTTACAGCTGTCAGCAAGTCCGCTTCTATTTCTTTTGAAGCACATATTCCTGTTGAAATACCTAATAAATCTTCTCCTTCAAATTGGTTCGTAAATGATACTTCCAAAACATTTATAACAGCGTGGATCATCTGTCTTTATTCGGCTTTTACTTAAATCAATGTGCTTGTAAAATGTTTCATTGCATATAAGTAACTCATTAAAGTTTTAATAGGATTTTGCTGTTCTTTTAGTATTTAACACCCAACGATCTGTAGCTGCAGTGTTTGTACTAAACCCTGTTACTCCACCTGGTGTTTTAGTGTCTTTTTATTGTGGCTACCATGGTATTGTCAGATTAATTTTTCCCAAAAGTATTGTTTTTACTCAACTGCAAGCTGAAACTATCATTCATGAAAGAGTTGTAGACGTCAGGATGTGAATTAGGTAGTTCAAGCATGTCACCAAGAAATACCAAGAAATAATGTGAATAGTTGTAGCAATCATAAGCAAAAGCCCAATTTGAAACACTACGTGCACACTTTCAAGGAACAAATTTCAGCTTCCAGTTCTAGTTGAGTAGATTATATTTAATACTGTGTTAATAATATCAAAAATAGCCAAAACTTAACAAGTGGAGGACCTTCAGCCTTTAAGGTGTTGACAAAAAGTTTGAAATGGACAAAAACTCCTCAGATGTAATAATTCTTCATTTGATAACTTATTGTTTAGGTTCTTGAACATATTAGGTAATTTAGCTTCTTTAGAATCAAGAAATATGTTTAGTAGCAACCTTTGAAGTACCTCATGAAATATCTTATGTGAGTATTATACATCTTACTAGTGATAACTCTTTCAATCAAACCTTCTGCGATAACTGAATTTTGAATTATAGCAACTCTGAATCATGCTGCACCAAAACGTTTACCAGTGACACCAAGTATCATCACTAACATATGAAATGTGACATAGGACTACTTTCGAAAATTAATGCTTTTTCACGCTTTTGCTTGCATTGCTTGATCCAACACACAGACGATTGATGAGAGCTTTAATTTTTCTCTATTTTACATCACATCGTTGAAGCATCACATATACAGTGTCGATTTCAGTAGCTGGGTTGTTGATAACATCAAGGTAACGAACATTGCTTTAAACTAATATTGTTTTTTTTTTTTCACAAACCAATATATGTAATCCAGTCCAACTCGGAATAACTTAGTCAGGATCAAACAACACCACGTAAAATATCTGAAAAATATATACTTAGATCACAACAAAAATATCTACTAATTTTATGCCCATCACAAACTTTTACTTTTGGTAAAAAAGTTTTAATTTATTTGGCTCTCAATCAAATGTATTAATAGTTCATCCATTTTACGAAAGTTACTATTAAAATGGTTCTCATATCATATTTGATCAAATATCGGTCACGCCACAAAAGGTAAATAATACTCTGTTACTATAGAACCATTAACTAAATCGGACAAGTCTATTTTAAGCTAAAAATTCTCCAAGATACTATATAAAATAATTAGTTAAGAAGTTAATAAAAAAAACACCCAGCTTTTTAGATAAATATTTCACTTTGATTATATCAAATGTTAAAAATATAATAGTCAATTTAAATAAAAATAAAGGTTTTAAAATATTCCATTTACCTTATCCTTTGCAAGTGAATCATATCTTCCAATTCATCAATTTTCCAAGAAAATTGTTTTGATTCAGGTCCTCAACATTTTCCAGCTACATAGTGATAATTCACATCAGGCATCTATCCTTCAATAGTATAGCGACAAAGCCTTTTTTTTTTCTGGTTCAAGACAGGACTGCTCAATCAAACCCGATGACTTGTATTAGTGTAAGTGTTTCTTCTCATCTGTCAATATTATCACATACCAATAAAGTAGGTTCTCAGTGAAACCAGTTAAAATGTATAGAGAACCAGCTTGATCTTTGAATAATCTTATGGCACATTCAGTCTCTAAACTCTTCTAACACACTATAGCTTACACCATGACCAAGTAATTCCTAACACACTATAGCTTACACCATGACCAAGTAAGTCCTAACACACTATAGCTTACACCATGACCAAGTAAGTCCTAATACACTACAGCTTACACCATGACCAAGTAAGTTTGCAAACTTGATTAGCTCAGTATTGCCATTCAATTTCGTTATTACCCTGGAGTATAATATACTTTTGATAGTTTGGATTCGACCATTGCTTATTGCATACAAAAGGTCCTGGAAGAACGAAATTTTTAAATGCCTAATTTTTTTGTTTTCAGAGTTGTTGTTTTCACCAGAAAGCAGCTTATTTAGGAAAATTTTAGAAAATTTCCCTACAGCATTATTTTCAAAGGTTAGTTCTACAATGCACAAATATTGTACCCGAATAGCTCAGTTGGTAACACATCTAACTCCCAACAAAAGTGTTCCAGGTTCAAATCAGGGTATCGCCCACTCAGCATATGAGTAGCATTCGATTCTATTGGGTGCGATAAGTTTATGGCTGTCTGGCCGAGCGGTTATTTACCGTAAGATCAAATGGGAGCTCTAAGTAAGCCAGAACCAAACCCGTGGGAACCTTCCAAAAAAAATAGCTTGAAGCTAATTAGCACCACGTTAAAAGAAACATATGTTTGGAATAAGTTCTCTCTCTTTCTCTCAATACTGGGAAGCCAGCAAGCAATCCGGTATATTTTTTATCTCCTCATAAATAATTTCTGCTGCTTTAATAATAGTTAGATCATTTTTTATTTGTACAATTAAGTAGTTCATATTTCTCCCTGGTCTCGATTAGTTCTTGAACCACATCATCAAATGTCAATGTTGTTAGTATGACGTATAAAATGGAGTTAACATTTCTAAAATCAAGTTCATTGGTTGTGTTCTCAATCTTCCTCCTCAAATTCTTTTTAATCAAATCATTTACTCTTTCAGTAAAATTTTCTTTTCCAATGGACAGGGTAAAAGTTTTTTTATCTCTTACATTTTAAATAAGTTTAGTGAATGTGCACTTTTTACAAGTTTTAATAATCTAGATATTTGTTGACAATCACTGATTTTCTTAAGGTTAGAAACCATAAATTAACAAAATTGAAAATGCAAGAGTGAAAAAAAGGAAAAGAAGTAAGCAAATCAATCACGCGCCCAGCCCTCAGAATTAGCTACTGCAAACAGCTATCTGACTAGATTAAGTAATTGTTTTTGTAGCAGAACACAGTATTACTACCTTCCCGTCTTGTTTCTTTAAATATCAACTTGTTATGAACCGACGCCACATTCAGATTTTATCAAAACCAGCACGTTGTCTTTGTGAATGATTCTTTTAGAAAAGTCAGTGCCCAAATCTGAGAATCAATGTTTTTAATGAAACCAACCATAAACTAAACATTTTTTGATTCTAAAGTTTATAAATTGATATTTTAAATATTATAGTTGTTGTTTATGTCATACATCCTTTCATTTTTTTATTCTCATGATGGCAGCCGAGTAGCATGTGCTTTTTTGTTGCAGTGCTCTGATCTCAACATTCTAACTCAACATTCTCAAATCTTTATATATTTATATATAATTTATTATAATGGCAGTTACTGAAACCCAAGTTAAATCTATAGTGATTGAAGTCAGGGCAGCTCTATTTGAGAAGAAATGGGTGAACAGACAAGAAACTCAAAAAAATTAAAGACGAAATTCGCAACATAGCAAAACCTGCAAATAAAGCCTATGAGATAGCTATAAAAAATCTAGTCTCTCAGAAAAACTATTACTTTTAAAGGTATAGAGGGAAAAACATGGAAAGCTGGGAAAACACAAGGAAAAAACGAACATTATCATTGGCAAAAAAATTCCACAACTATATGGAATAAACATTGCTGAGCATGCCTATCACGTGAAGACAAAATGAAATGAAACCAGTAAAGAGGAAAAACACAAAATTACTCCCCTATTTACAATTGGAACATTGCTCAAAATAAATTAGATCATTTCAAAACTGGTAAAAACGGAACCTACGCTACAGATGAAAATTATGTCCGGTTTCATAGCCTTTCCAGCAAAATTCATGGTAAAAAAGGATGTCAGTCAAAAAAACTAAATGTTTATTGAAGAATTTTAGGTACAAACTTATATCTTTCACATTTTATTAGTGTTGTTCTCGTTTTTATTTTACAAGTTAAAACAATCGAACAAGTTCATTCTAATGTTCATGTGCTATATTTTGTTTTGTTGTAATACAATTTTTTGAAATCACGCAATCTATATTTTCATTCTTTTGTTCAAAATTGTTTTATTATATTATAGTTCTTTGAAATAACACTATCCCAAAATAGTAAATTTATTTTATTATCATTTGTCTTTTACCTTCTAATGTTTAACTTCGCAAAAAACTATCAATAGTTATATTAACAAGTTGATTTTAGAGTGGTGCAGAAAAACCTTGATGTGAATAATTATTTGTAAAAATATGGGAAGGCATCAAAACAATAATAAATCCTAAAACAAAAAAGTTTAGTAACAATATTAGCATTGAAAAAAATGGTAAAATCTTGAGTAATACACAGGACATTGCAAACGACTTTAATGTATACTTTAGCTCAATAGCGGATCAAATACTAAACAAAAAGAATCATACAGCAACCATTGAATTTTCTAAATATCTAAATGACTCGTTGCCTAATTCTATTGAATTAAGACCATGATCCACCATTGAAATCGAGAATTTAATTTCAATGAATGACGGCAAATCGAATGGACCGAATAGCATGCCAAATGCCATACCAAATACTATCTTGAAACTAATAAAAAGTGAAATAAGTATTATCCTAAGTCAATTATTTAACCTTTCCTTCATAACAGGTACTCGTCCAGAAATCTTAAGAACAGCAAAAACCATTCCAATATTAAAAAAAAGTTCTAAACTCAGTATAATTAATTATAAGCCGCTTATCAAATATTAATAAAATAAAAAGACACTACATAAACGAGTATACAAACTTCTTAATCGGGTTAATTGTCTCTATGACTCACAGTTTGGATTTAGAAAGTCGTATAATACAAAGTTTACATTATCAAATATAACTGAAACCATAAGAAAGGCTCTGGATAACAATATGACTGTAAGTGGAGTACTTATAGATTTATAAAAAGCTTTTGATACTATAAATCACAAGATTTTATTTAAAAAGCTAGAACACTACGACATTAGAGGTACTGTGAAATAATTTAAAGATTAACATTAACGGTAAACGGATAAGACCAGATGATTCGATAAAAAATTTATTTATCTAGATAACACACTGGCAGGACCAAATCAATCTTGAAATATCAAAAAAGTTGACACAAGCAAATGCTATGTTATCAAAAGCGAAACATTACGCAACAAAATATATATTACTTCAAATTTACCACACCCTCTTTGCATCTCATCTATCTTACTGCTCACAAGTTTGGGCTCAATCCGATTACAAACATTTAAGAAAACTTGAAAGTTTACAAATGATCTCCATCGTATTCTGTCATTTGCTGGACATAACGCTCAAAGCAGTTTACTTTTCAAAGAAAATAAAATTTAAAAAAAAAAGGGTTATTTAAAACTTAATAATGTTGTAGCAAAAAACTAATACTACTACCAAATATTCTAGATTTTGACTACAAAGATATAACTGACATGTACAATAGACATTTTAGAACCCGAAACTCTATCTTGGGAATAGTTCCCAAAGTTAAATCCCAAAAGCTGCATTCCAAAAAGTATTAACTCATTTCAAATAAAAAGTTGTAGAAATTGGAATTTTTTCTCCAAGCAACTGAATCTTCTAAACACGCCAGAACTAACCTTAATACTTAAATAACTAAAAATAGAATGCGCACTTCTTTAAAAAACTCACTAAAAAACTACACATTTCATTCCTATTAATAACGACAAAAATACTGACTATACTTATACTTATACTTTTATTTTGGTTTTGTCAATTCGTCCTGAATCCCCCCTCCCCCTTTTTAATCTCGCGACTGAACAGATATGTTATTTCATCTAATGAATTGTCTAGATAGGCATATTTTCTATGTTTTTTTGAAAAAACAACACTTCTATCTCAAACTGAACTCAATGGTGAACTTCTAGATCAGAATCTACTTCTGTGTAGGCATTTTCCACTAATTTTACTTGTTATTATATTTTTTTATTAATTTATAAATATTGTATATGTGCATATTAGAAAAAAAGATTATCTTATCTACCTATTAAAAGAAAAAACTAATACATTAGGAAATTCCAAGAAGGAAATAATTTTGTAATCTACACAGCATAGATGTTTTAACAAGGAGGCTATTGCAAAATATTCAAAACATTAGATTTATTATAGCTGCTGTAGAAAACAAAGTTTCCATTCTTTTTTAAGCAAATAATTTTTTTACACTTGTTACTAAGCAATGCTTTCTAAGATTCTTGTAGGCAAGTGTTTTTGAAAATATCTTAAACTCATATTTGTTATCCAGCAAAAGCAAGAACTGAGACAAAAGCTCCAATCTGCCTTTTTATCTTTAATCTAGATAACATTTGAATATATTGATTTTATTTTATTTTATTTTTATATAATGATTAACGTTTTTTTTTTTTTGGCATGCTGCAGATTTTATGTCCGATTCAGTGCTTGTGAGTATTCTTCAGTAGCACTTATGTTCTTTGCAAACGATTTAGCTTTCGAGCTGGCTTTCTCAAATTAACTAGTAGAGTCTGTTTCAGGTAGACTTGGAGTCATAGAGACACTCAAATCACTACCAGATTGATCAAAAACATATTATAAGTCAGGGCTTAGGATGATAGGCATAAGGTGATAGGGCTGACAATAGTCTGAAAAGTATTATAATAATAGCCCAAAGATAAACTCAAACAAAAAAAATTTTTTTTGCAACTGGCTAACAAGTTTATAGTAGAAATTTTTTGCCTCAAAAGAACTTTTTTAATTCCAAGGGCTGGGCACCTGTAAGAGCAAATAAAAAATACACCAAAGTATAAAAGAAAAGTGGACTAAATGAGGCGCAAAGTGCACCACGTACTTATATAGCGTGTGTTGCCTTGTGCAGATAAGGAATTCAACACCAGGCCTGTGCATGAAAAAGAGAATCAGTAGTGAGGATATGTAACATATCTTCCACAAATTTCATAAGAAAAAAATTTTTTTTTACCCCCTGATTATTTGCTACCCTAGAGTAACTCATAAACTGTCTAGATGAAGCAAATCTTCTATTCTGTTTGTGTACTCCACATTCCTTTGTTTGAATTGTTTATACAGTAAAGAATTATACTGCAATCTTCCTTTTCTTATACTAAAAGAGTGGACTGTGAACTATCAAGATAAAAGTGAGAGGAAACATGTCAGTTTACATGAAATAGAATAATTAACTATAGACTTCTATTTTAAAAGATCTTAAATAGAAGTTAATTATTCTAAAATCAAGACAGCAACATAATATTGATGTCCACTTCATGCAATCAATCATGGAATCATTCAATCATTTAAAACAGAAAACAGAAGGTTAAAAATATAGCTTTCTACCACTATTTGAAATTTGAATCAGAAAAAAAAGTTCTTGATCAAAATTAAAATCATGTTTTTCAGACCATAATTGACCCATTTAAAGTTCAAACCCTGGAACAAGAAATTTTTGCAGGTGGGCATATGCATGAAAAGTTACCATTTATGATCCTCCAAGTTCATGCAAAATTTATAACAAAAATAATAAACATATTTTTAAAAAAACTTTTTGCCCAAAATAACCGTATTTGGGGAAATTTTGATTCAGTACCCAAACAGGTTCTATTTTTTAAAAAAAAGACTGTCACCGGCTTTATCTAAATGTTCCTAGAACTTGTGAATTCATGAGACTCCATTGGCTTAGCTGGAGATTCAAAAATAATTATTTTGGAGAAAATTTAGGAGACCTAAAAATACCAGGGAATACCAAAACCAAAAATTTTTTTCAAAAATCTAAAACTTGAAATCATTTTTCTTTAATTATGTAATTTTAAAAACAGATATTCAATGGATTTGAAAACATGATCAGAATAATAAAGCATGATACCTCTAAGGAATTAAAGAAGATGATCCAAAAATAAGTCATGTGAAAGCAGCAGGGTTTAAAAGTAAAAAAAATGGGCACTATAACTCTCAAAGCAGGGTCTAAAAAAATGAGTCCATAAATCCTAGTTTCATCTATCTGCTCAGCTAGCCTCATGAAATCTACTGGTAATATGAGAGTTGAAGTGATTTTAAAGATACCGACCTCTCCAAAATGACAACATTTGAGAAACAGAGATTTTAAAAGATGATAATAATATACCAGTGTATAACATAAATTGATTGATTCTTTTTTTTTCCTTTTCTTTTTTAGTGGGCTTATAGCAAATTTTAAATAAAATTCAAGAAAAGATTTTGAATTAGTAAATAAAACAATTTTGAAAAAAAAAAACATACTTTATTACATGGTGGATGATTGTAGGTTATGTTCCTATTATCAAATCCACAACATTTACCAAGTCTTTCAATATCTGCCCTTGTTTCATTAGAAATATGATTCCAACCATTAGAGAGGATATTTAATTCTTGAGAACGAGTTATAGTGATTGCAGCTAATGAGAATGCAAAGGTGATCAGAGAAACTAACATTAAAGTTGCAACGTACTTATTAAAATTATGTTAAAGAAAATAATATTAGAACCTTAAACATCTCACTTTCTTAAACAGACAAGCTTATCTCTCCTATGTAAAAAAAATTTTAAATTACATTTACAGAAAATTTTAAGAAATATCTCTCTTGGTTTTTTAAAGATATATTCACAATAATTTGACAGAAATTTAGAATATGGGTTTCAATGTCTTGTCTGGGTGTATATTTGTCTAGCGTGTACGAGTCTGCTTGTAAAAAATTCTTTATCCAAACCTCCACGAAAGAGAATTGGCATTTCAAGACATGAAAGAATTGTCATTTTCAGTCCAAAAATGTAGTTGAATTTTGAGTTTATAATATTTATAACAAGAGAGAGTTTGTTTTAAGATTAAATATGATTCCTTTTTTATTCGAGTTAATATTTTTTATCATAATATATATATTCTCTATTTCTATTTTAAGGTCCAATAAAAAACTTTGAAGCGTGACTAACCCTTCCATTAAGTTATAACTTTCTTAATCTATGAAACTTAATCTAACAGTAAACCTATCAATGGTAACAGTGAGTAAACTAATGCTAATTTCCTAATTATCCTTATCTAGATTTCTCTAACATAACCAATGAAAATAGAACATGAGAACAGATTCATCAAACAAAATAACATAACTCACTGGAGGGATAAAAAACAATTCAAAACTATTCTAATTTTATTTTGAAACAGAATTTATATAAAAGATGGTAAAGTTCCCTACTATCAATATAATTTTCTTTAAATAAAAAAGTTAATTTACTGATTTGATAAATCACAGAAATTTAATATTAAATGACAAATAAAATTATGCTTTAAGTAAAGTTATAAAAAAAAACATTTCATATCATTAAACCTGAGAAAGAATATTAATGTATTAGAAAAGTAAAAACAATGAGTTATATGATTCATTATTGGAGGAAAAAACCCTACTCGAGTTTATATAGGTAATTTTGGAAGTACGCATTGAAGTATGTGTTTTAAATGATCTTGATTTTTTCTTTAATGACAATACATTTGGATGCCAGAGTAGTTAACATAAGGTGCGATAGAAAGTAAATATAGCCAAGGACTTATTCCTAATTTTTTATATTTTTTACACAAAACACTGCACTAGTGCTATAAAAACATTTTAAGAAGTATTTAACTAAGAAAAATTTCTGGAATTAACAAAAGATACAAAGAATAGAATAATTTGATGTTGCTTTCTTGAACCATGACATCCACATACTGCCAGCAAAACTAGAAGAATGCCCATTCCAATGATTCCTCCATTTATTGGCCAACTTTTCAAAACTTTATGTATCTTAAAATACACTGGAAGAGTAGCAACTATCAGCCCAAATATCTAAAGAGAAAATATCAATTTTAAAAATAAGCATTTTTGTTTTTTGTTGTCAAAGTCGCAACACATTTGTTATATATGAATTCCAAGGAACTTTAAAATTTTTTTCAGGAATAATCTAAGGCCAAAAAAATTCAAATTTTGTTATGATAAGAATTACGTTATGCTCCAACAACACCAGTAACCAGTCACCAGTAAGCCTACAAGGATAAGTGAATTATATCATACATTTTCAAGCTAAAAAAAAAAATAAAATAAAAAAATATTTACGCACTCTGGTTCCAACCCTCTAAATTAAGGTCATTTGTTTTAGGTCGGAGCAAAACTCACTTGCGTTAATAAAAATAAGACGCATATCATTTCTCAAAAGTAGATAAATAAAAAAGAAAATATAGACATATTTTGAAATCAGTTCTCTTTAATTATACATGTAAACCATTTAGAAACTCTTAGTCTGTCTGGACATCGCAATGCAAGATTTTCTGGCCTATTGGTGCACTAATATATTATTTTGTTTGAATGGCTTACACAATATTAGTAACCTGAAAATTATTTTACCTCGTTTAAATTGAAGGAAAAAGTCATACTTCAAACAATTATTTTAAATTAGATTTTGACACATCTTAAAAAAACAATCTATTAAAGCGATATGAAAGAATGTTTTCTTTTCATTTATTAAACTTTATTTCCCAAACCACAGGCTTGAGGTTAAATAATTTGCATAATCATTTAAATAAACAGAAATTTAATATCTCCAGAATTGATGCTCTAGCTTTAAATTAGCTACTTTTGCATTATGTTATAAGAGAGCAGTTGCTGAAAGTTTGCAAGAATGAATTGTTTATTTTTTTATAATTATTTATTTTTTACTTTTGCAAATTGCATTTGCTTTCTCTGACAATAATTTTTACAGTGTGCACACAAAAAAAAAAATCATTCATAAGGTTGCAATTGGTCTTCAAACTGCAAAGCCTGAATGGATGGAGCGTTTGTTAAAAGTTTCATGCCTTGAAGCGATTGAATCAAAATATTTTGTGTTATTTTGCAACCAAAATGCCAACAAGAAAAACTTTATATAGATGGTTGAAATATTAGTTGTGTTGGGTACGACATAGATAGTAAAGGAGGCATGAGTTTCATATGGTGCAAAATTTGTAGAGAAATTAAACCTGTATTAGCCTTAATGGGTTTTTTTAGTTATTTTGAGATTGAGAGTGAGTTTGTATTTTTAATGTGGGGAACTAACAAATTGGAGTACTTTTTGCCTACATTTGTGCCTACAAAATTCACGGAACCAAACAACCTGACCAAAATGAGCTAACGTTGCATTAAGCAATGAGTTTTGCTCAGAAACTCAGAGATAATATGGAAAATAAAGTGCCGTGAAAGGTGGGAGTCAAACTCATAACCTTTCGATCTGAAGTTTGATGCCTTGCCAACTGAGCTATTTTTAAACTTTATGCTTTTACTAATAAACTCAGTCATTTTTGCACATGCTGTACCAGGCAAGTAACTTTCTCCTATATCAACATTGGTAAGTATGCTTGAAATGTGCCAACTTGGAATAAATATTAAAGCCTTTCACATAACTAGCTATCAAATGAGAATTTTGAATCTTTTTTTTAAGTTGATTGAAGTGGCAATAGAAAGCTTCTGCATGCGAGTTAATATTGTAGCTTGCCTTGGTATGCCACAGCAAGAAGAAGAAGGTTGAATGTTTGAAAATGTGTTTTTACTTTCAAAGTCTTTGAAAAGCTTTTATATGGGTTTGACTTGTGAGGATCTGGTCTCTAAGATTAGTTTTTTTAATCATTTTGGCGCCATGGATAAATGTTTCAGAAGCTAAAAAAGAACAGAAATGAAAAATTATTGTTTAATGCTTTTATCATAAATAAATTCAACTTTTATGCTTTTTTTAAAAATATTAGTATTTTTCAACTCAATCATTATAATAAATAATAGAAAAATTAAAACAACATGTCATGAGTTATATATATTTTTTTTTTTTTTTGTTGAACGACGTTTCG